>SMLS01032621.1:0-10387 GCA_004785975.1 Popillia japonica | reverse complement strand
TTAATTTAATTTAAATAATAATTTTTTGATATAAGCTGTGGTATAGAGACGCACCAATACTTATGATTATGTCACAAATCCCTTTCTAACATGATAGCAGATTCCTGCTGAAATGTTAATTAATTATCGTTAGCTCGCACAACATAAGTTCATTTTGATAGGCACTAGTTGCAGAGTAATAGCAATAGTGTTCGCTAATATTTCAATCCATATACTGCTGCAATAGACCATGAGCGCCTATTATAGGCATTTTTTATTATTTTTTGTATATCTGTAGATGTTATATTACATATACTTACTGCTGCATTGAAGGTATATAATCAAATATAATGGAACAGATTCTATTTACTAGATTTTAGTACTGACTAAAAGATTTATTTAACAATTCGTATTGTACACAGTATGTTTTCTTCTTTAAAGCCTTAGATCCATTAGAGCTGCTTTGTTTTGTATACTTTACAATAAATAAATAATGAATTATTCAAATATGTATTAAGCAAGTAGTAGCCGTGAATACTACATATACATATATATGCATAGTTATAAACATAGTACCCTCCATGATCAACTAAAAGAGTTCTTGTACAATATGTTGCCATGCTCAAAAATTTACTTATACAAACTTGACATTTGAAAAATTAGACAGAACGATGAGCCGAGTAAAAGATCCTTGATAAAAGAATAAACAAAATGCGCTATGAGATTAAGAAATGCTAGAAAGAACTAAGGAAAAATGTTTGAGAAAGTGACAAAACAGGGATGTAACTAGGGGGAAAGGGTAGAAGCATGATCAAAATGAGAAATACTTTTGATATTAATCCGGTTAAGTAGTTGGATTAGAAGTAAAAATTATCACAATTACTATTATTATATAGTACTGACGTTGCTTTCATCATCCCCATCGAGTTTTCTCATTGCGTTAGCTGACTGAATAGTCTGCAAGGGGTTTATAAAATTTTATTTCATTAGCAAAGAGAGATACTGCGTCATAACTGAATCAAAATTTCCGAAACCTCAATTATGGTTACGGATAATAATTGTTTGCTTTAGTCTATCAGTATCATATTTGCGTGCTTTCCTGGTCGAATAATTTTAGTTTCTAAGAAGGGGGTAGGACAATCAGCTTCATATGTAACTCTCAAATATGAAACCGATTGTGTTATTCGCTTCGTGGGAATTAAAGTTAAAATTAAACTAAAGTAAAATTAGGTAAGGTAAACATTATTCAATATATGCAAGTAGCAACTTTGCTTGAAAAGGGAAGGAAGTTGAAACAATAAATTAGTGATAGCGCCAGTTAGAAACTGCTTTATAACGATACATTATACGAACTGAGAGGAGATTTCATAGGTGCATGTTTTAGCTGATGTTTGTTTGCGCAGGCTAATTTCCGACAAAAGAAGTTCAATATTCGTCAATATTCTGGCATTTCTTGATATCTAACAGCAAAATATCGAATAAATACGTAGAAGTATTAGTTACGACATTAAGAATAAGTATATCTCACTTCTATAACTGCATGGACTAGTGTGCGTCTTATCGGCATCCCCACAAAAGCATACAAAATAGTTAGATACTGAAAGCTAACGCACCATGACATGTGAAGGATTTTCAGATATCGGCAGACCTGAAAATCGAGAGTTCTGATGAACCTAAGTTAAAATAACATTGGGCAGAACCAGAAAATCAATTAATTCCCTGCACTTAGAGGACCTGACACCTGAATGCCGAAGAATGTTTAGCACACCACTGAGATTTAATAGCGCTGTCTTGTAGGAATAAATCTTGAAAAGGAAAGAGCAATACAAAAAAGAAACTTGAACACAGTTAAATAAACTTTAAGTTAATCCGAACAATATCTTTTCCGTCAAATTTGGGGATGTGCTCGAAGTGTCATGTAATAATTTTACTACTACACGCTCATTGTAGCAGAACTAATTCTCAAAATATACTAAGGCTTGTATTGTGGCCGTTGCATATTAGTAACCACGAACGGCGTACTAAAGCAAAATATATTCAAAATCAATTTCTTGTTACAAAACAACTCTTCGAGAGAGACAATTTGAACAAACATAAGCAAAATGCAATTGCAAACGCATTAAATATTTTGGGTAATTCCAAATGTTACCAAAGCAGACCTTGTAGGTTAATTTCTGATAGTACTGAAGTCGGAATTGAAATCGATGTTTGGCTACTGTAGATCTTTCAATATATCCACGTTGGGTAATTCGTCGATAGGATTCTGCGCTTGGTGTTCCTTCTTCTTTATCCGATGTAACTTTTCCTGCAATTCCATTGAAGTTCGTAAATGAGTTTGGTGTGTAGTTACGAAGTAGAGCTTTATTTGGTGGGAGTAAATGTCATATCTTTTTCACAATATTAAACTGTCCGATCCACCGATCTATTATCCTCAAAGAATATTACCATGTTCTTCTTTTTTAATTAGTTCTTTAAGAGGTCAGCTATTTGAGCGACTTAGGGCAAATATGTCTCCTCTACAATTGCTCCCACCAAATAGGGATCAGTTTGGGGTGATGTTGCAGACATATTAATATTCTTGAAAGCAATGAGGTGAGGTAGATTGAATACAATTTTTGTATCAGCATAACATCGCTTTGAAGTAACTTTATTAAATGTCATCTAGATGCACTAAATACGTACTATACTATACTTGAGAGAATTTTAATGGAATCTCAATTTGTCTGTTCTGATATTTAGGAAAAATTCAACAGAATTATTTCAAACTATCCACTGCATGCTTCTAAATATTTTAAGCACGTTCAGCAAAATCGATTTGTTTACCGCCCTCACGAAAGTTTATTGCAAGTTTATGATTTAAAAAGGCGTGCCTGCATTTCCATGTCACAATGGATTTATGCTGTTTTTATTTCGGAGAAGGAACTTTTGCCGAACACAACGCGGATGATATACGACACCCATTAATACGTGTTGCTCGAAACGCAGTTGTTACAGAAAATGTACACAACAATTTTATCTGAGCGCGCACAATGTTTATATCCCGAAATTTTAGCGATTGCATTGCACGGGGCCAGATGCTGGAATAAAGTCCGGCAAATAATACCTCGATAAATCAGCAACAGTATACGTCACACTATACCGCGTTTTCGTACCTCCCATTTTCCTCGTTTTACTTTTTTCGAAAATTGTAACTTTTCTCAGAGGTTCGTACATACCTGTATACCCTATCTGGCTAGCACACAGCGTACATCGTGAGAGTTGATTCATAACCTGAAGACTTGGGGTACTTTGCTCATAGATCATTTACTTTGTCAACACAGAGCGCCGCTAAGGATCGCCGTTTTCCGTTCCGCTAAGACTCTTTAATAAATCATTAAGAGAACCGCAGGTGCTAACTAAACATACCTTTTACACCTACAATCCCGTACGTAAATATTTTATTTCGGTCCCGTTTCGTCATTCGCGATTTTGTTTATTACTTACAACGGAAAAAGCCGTGTACTTAAAACTAATGTAAATAACTGTAATGCACTGCATACACATTATAATGCCGTATACGTTATATTTTGGCTAATCTATTACGGTGTAACTTATTCATTTTTTAAGAACACGAGTGCATTGAAATAGGATTCATGGTTTGTCTTAATGTTATACAGGAATCTATTCTCTCATAGAAGGATCCCCTGCAATAGTGTTACAAATACATATTTAGACAAATTTGATCATCAATCATGCTATGATAAGAATGTCAACTTTTTATAATTGAATTCTTACTCTTCTGCGAAGATTCATATTCATGAGAGCTGACCAATATAGAAAAGTTTTGTTATTGCGTGTTTGTCTGCAAGTGTTAAGTAAGCGTAACAAAATGCCTAGAGTTCGAAGACGTCAAACTTATCTTAACTTAACAGGGGCAGAATTGTTGCCTATCGAGATGTTGATTTGTCCTATCGCGAAATTGACGGTCGTGTTAATTGTACTGCAATGACGACAATGCGTGTGTATCGTGTGTGGACAGAAGTAGGTAAAGGAACACGAAGAAGACCAACTGGTCAACCGAGGCGTACCACAGAACGTCAAGATATGCGTTTCAGACAACTAGCTCTATGAGATCGTTTTGCTAAATCGCTTCAAATCCTTGACCAATGGTTTGAAGAAGAAGGTAGATCTGTTACTATGCGTAAACTATATCGCCGCATTCGAGCTTTTGGATTTTTTTATACCGTCCACCATTAGTGCTTCCTTTGACTGCGGACCACTATTGTCAACGTTTGAACTGGTGCACAGAATTGCAGTATTGAAAAGCAGAATGGCATAATGTCGTCTTCAGTAACGAATCGCGATCCTGTTTAGGTATGCACCATGGCCATAGAAGGGTCCGACGCCGATGCTGAGAGCGACGCGATATTAAGTTTGCTGTTGAGAGGCATGTACACAGGACTGTTGGAGTCATGTATGGGGGGCTATTGCTTATGGTAACCGATCGCCACTTCTGTTTATTCGAGACAGTATGACAGTTGCGCGTTATGTTGATGATGTCCTTCAAACCACTTTACTGTCTTATGTAGATGGCTGTCCACAGGTCTTTTTCAGCACACGTCCACACGTCTTTTTCATATTGCTCGTCGAATAGACTTTCTCCAAGAAGCAGGCGTTAATGTTTTAGCTTGGCCAAAATCAAGTTAAAAATGTAAAAAATGTAATTGGTTGCTGAAATGGCCCCTAATGATTTAGACATGAGCCATCCTCGTAACAACAATGGTAGACAGGCTCAAAACAAAATGAATTTAGAAATTTAGCCGATCTCAACTACCACAACTATCAAGAGCGTAATGCTTCGAAAAATGATACCTACTTGGAAAATTTTCAATAACAATTTCAAACCATATGCTATGAATATGCAAATGACTTTTTTTCAGAAACGAACATCTAGGTTTCTTATATATTCAATCGATTGTGGTGTAACATATAGCAAGTCTACATGCTTTGGTTATGTGCCACCTGTGACACATTTCGGAATCAGATTCTCGCCCGATTCATGAAGTTCATATCTGCTACATCCATGGGTAGTTCTGATTCTATTTAATTCTGTCCACGTCTTCCAATCCAAGTCAAATCCAGGCGGTTTTCTGCTAATAAACACATAATGGTTTTGATGCGACGATGGTGGTTTCCATTTGCCCGTTATTGAGAAATTTGATTAGATTGCGCACACTGAAGATATTAGGATAATTTCTGGAGGCGACAGCCATTATCCCCATCGATACATTGGTGAATTGAATTGGTAAGTGATTGCATTTGACGGAGATGTGGAGCTGGAATGCGACTCAGCATGGCTAGTCAATAGCTTTGTGTAGATCTTATTATTTTCTGGTTTTGATCTTCTCAACCAGCTTTGACAGATATTTTTTAAAGGATAGGGTTCTATTAAAAGTTACGCTCAAGTATTTAGGAGTTTTGTTATGGTGATGTTGTGTATTCTCAAATACAATATTCAGCGTTTTGTTTCCTTGGTTGTTGTCATTTTGACATCTTTAAATGGCACCTTCGTAATATTTCCTTTTTACATTGTAAATTACTACTATGAATAATTTATGAGAATTGCGATCGTGGTAAGAATAATTATAAATCAGGTACCAGGCAGTAATGATATGCATCATTATAATAATTAAGTGTTAACTATGACATTTAATATCAAACGCATTTCTTCCCTTTTTGCTTTACTAAATCATGTCGAGGTATCTGTAATGTAACAGCATTTATTGATTTGACAAGCCCATCTGAAAGCGTAAACAACTCCTCATCAGTTTACTTGATAGACGAAACGATAAATCGCACTTCATAAAAAATAATCCGAACGAGAGAACTGTCAGATTAGCAGGCAGGGAGAAGTGCTAACGGGGAGTATTGGATAGTAGCTTCGTCGTTACACGAAATGTATCATCAAAGACTCGTTGAAACATTCGGGTAGGGTAAAACAATGTCTCTCCTAATGTCTTCACTAACTGGGAATGATAAAATACAGCGTAGCTAGAGCGAGGAGACAGACATTGTCTTCGTTTTCGGACGGATAATCTGTACTGGACTGAAAATCATCCTGCCTTTCCTAGCGAGCAGCCATGCGAGTGTGTTTGATACTATTATTAACAACTTAACTGTGTTTGTAGCGAAAATTGGTTGTTGTATGTGTACTATTGTGTTCGCTAATTCGTTCGTTGTATGTCATTGTTAAGAAAAGACAGCAACTCTGGCGTAGATTTGAAGTTTATAAAATCAATACGGATAGAGTTAAGGGAGTGGTGTGTCGGATGACTTAGCTTTTATTGTACTCTTACTTCTTCTTTGATAAAATGTTTTGTGCGCTATAGAAACTTTAAGAAGTAAATAATAAATAGTAGGTACTATTTACGGAAATGAACCATTTCAATAGAATTAAGTTTGCAGTTTTTGCATTTACAGCATTGTTATAACGTTAACCTATTATCTTATTATCCAGATAGTTTTTCCACTTGTTAGGTCAATGATAACACTTGCAATTCTAACAAAAGTCAAATTTAAAAACCTTCTTTGTCTGTAGATAATTTTGTTGATAGGCATGGCTAGTTATTTATTTATATTTTGACACTAAATAAATGTCAATTTTATTCCACTGAAGAAGTTGTTACGAAAACCAGATTATAAATTTTGTAAAGGTTTTGGAATAAATTTGACTTTTGTTAGAATTGCAAGTGTTATCATTGACCTAACAAGTGGAAAAACTATCTGGATAATAAGATAAGTTAAAAGGTCATAAAAATACATATATTAGTTAACCTATTATAACTAGATAAATTATTAGTAGTAATAACAGAAAACCGATGCCATAAATAGGAACTACATACATGTACACTCACCTGAAAGAAGTTGTAGAACGATTTACATAGCGATTATATGTAAATCGTTCTACAACTTCTGTCAGGTGAGTGTACATTAGTGTTAGTTTACTGAAATGATTCTTTACTTTACTCGCTAGTAGTATTAGACAAGCTTCCACTAGGAACCTGTAGCATATTATACGATCTCAACCAATCTTGCTCACCATAACTTCTGTTGCACCTCGATGACTGTGTTATAAATCATCTGACTTGACAATGTGGTTGTGAATAGTGAACGCAAAGGTGACAAAAGATGATCATGTTTAACAAATCGCCCGATCATCGCTAGCAACAATATCACCAGGAATAGTTTCGATCCGACGAGACGGCCTTTTATTATAAACATGAGAATGTACGAGTATAACGGATTGGCCGCTTGGTGTACAAAACATTAATTGGAGTGTCAGATACGGTTGCGTTGAAGTTGCATTTTGTTGCGTATAGATAAGATTAATTCGAATATCTGGATGACTTTGACGTTATGGTAGATGGATTTTATGTTCTGATTTACACAATATGCATGCGCTCTATACCTCTGTATAGATCATCGCGGTCAACCTATCCTCGCTGGTTCAACACTTCTATAATTGCCAGTCTAAAAATCAACGAGTACCTATAGAGGGCGTTCAAAACAGTCTGGATCCATTCATCATTTGAATGAGTAGGTATAAAAGGCTGACAATAAAGTGACAAAATCAAATATCTTCATCGTATCAATCTTATCTTCGTAAAATTGAGCTAGCAACCCTAAAGAATTATTTAATTTTAGGAGGGTTAAACGTGGTACTACTAGATTTCGCGACAAACTGGGTAATGGCGCAGGGATGTTTGAGCGGCCTCAGGATATGGCGAATGCACTTGTAGATCGCTTCTCGCTCGACGTTCTGACGAGTTCTATGACCTTCTTCCCATTACTTTAGAACCTGTAGCCGGGGAAGATATTGTGAAGATTAGCGCTATTTTTTCAAATAAATCCCCGGCTGGCGACAATGTGCTTCCTAGATTTCTAGTGCGAGGTTGCAGATTTATCTTTGTAAAACCGTTGACAGTCATTATAAAGAAGTCCATAGAGTCCTGTTTCCTTTCAACAGTTTGGAAAAAACTAGGATCACTCCGGTTCTTAAGAAAGGGGATATTGGTGACCTTACAAACTATTGTTCTATTTCAATTTTATCGAAATTTAGCAAGATCTTTGAATTTACCATTTACAAATCAATACTTTGCTTTTGTTCAACGACGTCTATGTGAGGTCCAATATGCATTTCTTCCGGGAAGGTCCACCATAACCAACCTTGCCGCAATCTGTCAAATTTTCTCCAATCGTTTGGACAATTTTTCAGAACCCAATGTAATTTACCCCGATTTCTTTAGCGCTTTGGCACAATTAATCACAATATGCTACTGGATGAATTAAACCGATGCGGTCTTTCCTCAACCTTCCTTCAACTTCTTGATTGATATTTATCCAACAGTACGAATTACGTCTGCTGCAACGCCTTGTGCTCTGACAAATTTCTGTCTCAATGTGGTACACAGCAAGGATCTTCTTTGGGACCCCTTTTTTATTTTATACATAAGCGACTTACTGGAATCGCTCACTTGTCCAGCTCTAGTATATGCTGATGATATGAAGATTTATATGAAGATTTCAAGTACGTCAGCTTGCGATTTTTACTGAAATTAACTTCAACATCTGCCAATTTCTTCATCGAAATCCAGCAATTATCCTCGGCTGAAAGAGACACAAGTTGGGTGTCACTTTTGACGTTAAACTCATCTTCCAGCAATATATGTATTCTTCAAATTACCGCTTCTTCTTTGAAAAATTAGGCTATGTAATGATACTATTGGCAAGACTGCCTGCTACTTTAATGATCCAGCGACCCTTAAACCAGTGTACTTTGCCTTTGTCGTATCCAGATTCGAATACACCTCCATTACATGGTCAGCATATAACGTTTCATACTAGCTACACCTTGAGCGCATACAGCGTAGCTTCCTTGAGCTTCTATTTTCTTTTGTTTGCCTAAAATATACCCGCTCACTTGATGTTCAACTGCTCATATTGTCATCTTTTTTTGAAGCTAACTGGAAATTGGTGACGTTGTATTCTCCTCTTCGTAATATATCTTTTCTCTATTTCGCTTTGATAATTAGTGAGGATGTTGAATTTCGAATTGTGCGTTTGCAAATAATCCCATAGTGTTATTCGCCAAATGTTGCTAAAGTTATATCTTGCTGAAGTTACCTGCTAATCTATCCAGTTAGAGGCTTGACTCTACTGTAAAATATCTGCGAAATATTTGAGCAAGTCCTTTTATTTCGTACGGAGCATTTTTTTATGAAAAAGTGATTACAAAACAGAGTGCACAGTATATTGATAGAGACACTGGTGAGATTGGCAGATCGAAAAGGTCGTGGATACTTGGTCCATCATCATTTTAAATATAGGAACCAACACTACAATTCTGGAAAAGGGAAAACTAATCTTGCCACAACAAAAAATATGCGTCGAGAGAGAAGACCACAAAATGGTGCTACTTGTTGATCATACCTGATTGTCAAACATCACAATAAATATTTTGAAAAGTACGTACTATGTATTGCTTGCGTAGAAGACAATTGTCATCTTGATGCAAATTAAATATCTAGACAAAAGGAAGAAAAATATCTAAACTCGGCTATGTAAACCTATGTTGCTATACAACTTCCAACAACTCCACATTAGCTGTTCTAATAACAGTGTATATATCAATATCGTAATACATCGTAGGTTTGTTGGATATTCTATCTATCTATCTATTCTATCTATATCTGTATTACGTACTCCATCAATAATATGTTGTACATATGTACCTAGCAAAGGTAATTTAGACAACCACTTCTCATAAAGAGACTCACTACATGTACAGATTTAAAAATTGTATCGACAATTTGGTTTCATAAATTTTCCACATAAGAAAGTAGTACGCATAAATATATAAGTCTCGTCCTACTCGTGTATACCGTAGTCTCTTACAGCAACCGCTCTGAAAATAAAATATCGTACCATTAAGTATTCTTGGGAAATAGAATGTGACAAATAGTTCATGCCAACACAAGTTGCTAAATAAAAATGCTCGGATCTTTTATACATACGGTGGTTGGAAAGTGCTTTAGAGTGGAGAGACGGTAATATACGATTCAAACGGCAGAACCAAGCGCTAGCAAAGAAGGCGGCGGTAGTTGGCTGTCTCTGTCCATTGATATTTCTTCTCTCCTACAGATTCACGATTCCTTGTGCATAGATTTCATTATTGATCAAACTGTAGAGGAAAAGGTTCCTGTCTATTACTCTGTAATACTTGCATAATGTATTGGTCGCTATTGTATTCTACTTACCTATTTTATACCTGAATTGATGATAATGACGTATTATGTAGCGATGAGAAGCCAAAGCACCAAAGTTATCTACCTTACCTCTCTTGCTATAGATTCCAAGTTAATTAAATATG
>SMLS01032610.1:0-23710 GCA_004785975.1 Popillia japonica | reverse complement strand
AGCGATTATATGTAAATCGTTCTACAACTTCTTTCAGGTGAGTGTACAACCATGACTTCAGATTACTTCTACTACATATCCAATAAGTAATTCTCGGCTGAGAATTTGCTTCGAATGTTCTATTCATATACTTTTGATAGTAGCTGTATCAGCTATGTGTCATCTGAGATAGAATACAAGAGATTCCTAAATGTTTCACATTTAATGCTACTGTTAATTTCTCCTTAAGCAGGGATATATCATTAAATTCAAAATAGTTTAGCCTAAACTTTTCTTCTTTAACAAACTGTAAGGTACATACAATGAAACAGTACCATAAGAGTTTCTACTTGAAATTGCTGTCATCAGCACAGCTAACACAATCGCGGAGCCTCCTTGATAAAGGGTACAAAGTATGTTGTCCACTACTTCTGTGGCCATAGAATTGTGGTTTCTTGATTCAGCCAATCAGAGATATCCCAGATGTTAAGCATGTTGCAACGCAATCTATATAAAGCTATCGGGGAATCCAGCAAAGCTTTGTATATGTATCTGCTCCCCACAGCCAGTTTAAATGACTCAAAAGACATTTTGGTGGTCATCCCATAACCAAATTCCTGCGTGTAATAGCGTTTCTTCTCTAATACACCGATCCAACAACACCGATAATATCGTTTGCAGAAATGATGATAGGTAACTTGACGTGAAATGTTTTGTCCCGGCCTAAATCTCCTCCCGTTGTTCAAACATAAATAAAACGACATTAACACTATCTTAGTGCATGCACATTGTACATGCATGATTTCTTTTTGCAAAGATTTTAAGGAATATATTTTAATTTGTATACAATGTTGTATACATTTGTTTTTAGGAAAAGGTTATAAACAAACAGAACATCACCTAGTAGACGCATACACGACTGTATTTCGCAAAACAAACTTACGTAATACAACTGGGACGTAAATAAAAATGACCTCGCCAGTTTTGTTGTGATATATAGCTTTATAATTTCAGAAAGTTTAATTAAATTTCCATTGACTGATAGGTACATAAAAGTTATCTAGGTATGTACCTATAGCTTTGTCAATGATAAAATCTAGAAATAAATTACTTTATCAGAAATAATAAGAAGCAAAAAAACAATCTTTTTGACGAGTCATTTACCTGTAAGTCGAATACCTCTTAATGAATTAAAATGGCGTAATTTTATTTTAAAATAAAACTATGAATAGTTTTTAATCTTCTTCCTCGTGGCCTTTCTACTGGTAGGAACAACTGGGTACGTGTCCGCTGTTGCTCTAGATAACGAAAGTTTTTTCTTTTCTTTCTGTTTGAACAGCGTTAATTCTAGAAAAGTTACAGAACGTTGAGGATAAACAAAGATATGACTACGCATATACATATACACAATCTCTATTCCAATAGTAGTAGGTAGTAGGGAGAGCAAGCTTTGATGCGCAAGCGTACCCAACGTCAACCTATATAAAACAATCGCCCGTTCTCGGTTGACAACAAATCCAGTTCGATCTGTCAAGTTAAAATCTCCAAAGTGTTTATATTCAGTGTTGAATCAACTGATTAGAAGAAATCATGTCCGAGAGCCATTTCGATGAATACGAGCATTACAATTTCGAATACGACAAGCACATCTATTCAGGTCACAGTGGAAAGCAGAGGTCGAAGAAAGAAGTAGCCGAGCATACGAACCAATTCGATCCGAGTGGCCATTCCAGGAAGATCGTAACGAAACTGATGAATACCGAAACGAATAGGAAGCTGGAAGTTAGGACGAAGAACTAAGAATCGCCTACTTGCGGTGCTTCACGACAAAAGTAATTGTGATCATTTTATAGACGATTTTCGCTAGGATAGAGGTTACTTCTGTGATTTTTTAACGATAGAATAACGCGCATAGTATATAAATAATTTTGTACTTGTACTACTTACGAATATCACGTAGAGAATTACGATTATTACAACACCTCGTCTACCTTGTTCGTCGTAAACATCTCAAGGTAGCCGCCAATGAAACTTGTAGACAAGTACGATGTATTCACTTTGTAGAAATACAAAGGTTAACGGATAAAATGGGAAATACATACATAATTCCTAATTATTTCAATTTATTGAAATCTTGAGACTTATATTTATATGAAATATATTGATAAATGACGTTTACAAATAAACGATTACACATTAAATATTTTGTAGTTCTTATTTATTGTTAGTTACACTCCTATATACATGCAAATACGTGAATTAAAGTTATTGAATATTTTTTATTGCAGTAGGTATATTCATTATTTTTCTGTGAATAATACAACTGACTTATATTATAGTCCTTTATTTAATACTGAAGGTTATACGCATATCTTGTCAGATAACTGTTAGTCACATTTATGCTTTATCTAATTGAAATAATAATAAATATTTTGTCCCATCTTTATAATTTTTTACGCGTCCAAAACTAGTTCGAACGAATATTTTACTGCGGCCATTCGAAGGTTTTCTTTCATAAATAAAAACAAAAATTTTTACACGCTGCACATGAACTTGATAAGAATCAGCTTTACTACCTTAAAACTTATATACTATAATTCGAGCTTATGTATATATTCAGAAATAATGTTCTTTTGTTCAAATACCAGTTGATAATTATCAGAATCACACACAAATGCACACTACAAAGCAGGAACAATGGTTCGAAAATTTATTGCGCACGTTTCAACAATATAGTAGACAGTAATTAATTGCTAATTTTATAAACAAATTCTGTATACAGAGGTATATACATATGTATATAAACAACTGGCCCAGTTAATACAAGTAATTTAATAAATATACATATACATACATATAACATACATATGTATTTCTCTAAATGAAAATGTTAGGAGTATATGACAAATCTCTAAAATTAATTTTAGGTATAATTAAATTTTGTTGGCCACTTTAAAAACTTTACAATAATTAATTTAACGCTTAATAACTAGGTATGTATAAACAGTAGTGCACACAACCAACTGCAATTTAAATGTTTGTACTCTGCATAAAATAAGATTGTTAGGTATTTTTTTAGGTAGTGTTAATATAATTATAAAATTTTTACTGAAATATATACAGACATACGTTATGTACATATACGTAAAGAAGATTAACTCTAACTTACTGGCTCAGGTAGGGTCTAAACAAGTCTTAACATGTTCATTACGTCAGAAATACTGAAACAATTTTTTGTAAAATGTGTTATAATGATATGTTATATGTGTACCTATAATATAATACATACGTTATGTGTGTGCCTATGTATATGTATCTACAATATACAACAAGCATTACTGCGAGGAAGGTCGATAAACATATCTAACATTATAAAATTAATAAGAAGTTATTTAGGAAAAGTGTAGGTATGTCGTATGTAAGTTTCATATTTTAAAATTAGATACAACCTACAGGGCTTTATAACCAAACCTAAATTATATTTTTGTAGATGAAATGCTATATTTTTTAGCATACATATTTATAATCTGCTTACTTCAGCTTCTTCATATAGGGTTTATATTAAATAGTATCAGTCAAATTTCGGATTTCTCATTTTATCTTTCTCTTTTATATAACATTTTTTAGTTCGATCTATGAATATATGAATTGAATTATACAAATTAATTTACTTCTATACAATTCCGAATACTAACGACTTAAGTGGATTTATCATTTACCTACTCTTAGTATCAATAAATAAGTATTTACTACAAATTTAAAAAACTAAAATTAAAAAAGTTTATGAAAGTAATGTCCTCTATCTACAAATTACTCTGCAAAAGACTAGATAATACTTAAATGTTATATTAGTCAGACTAAAACAGTACCAGACAGTATTAAAAAAAATACTCTGTCACCATCAATACACAATATCACAGAATACACCAGTGCAAACTATTTTCTCTAAAGAATAAAGAACGACGACATAACTATAATGTTAAAAAAGAAACTAATTATAACAAAAGATTTATTTATAAAACGATATAGGTACCTACATTAATCAAAAAAGAAAACAACGGGGCTAATTTTAGATATTAAAAATTTCAATATCACTTATAATAATTTGATACACGACTGAGCTTTATTAAATTAAGCTCTGGACTATAGGTTTTCTGCCATGTTTTCTTTTGTCCTTGAATAGAATTCTAGAAGTATTATTACCAAAACCTACCGCATAGTTGTTACACATACGTAGGTACTTATATGTATCTAACAAGTCAAAATACAATAATATAATAAGTATTCTAATATGTAAGATGTAAAGAAAATAAATAAAAATAAGTCCAAATATGTAAAACTCTAGAGGGTGTTGAATTTAAAGTAACAAGTTACCAGAAACGCTAGAAATCTAAAAATATATTAATTGAAGAGAACCCAATCAACTATGTATATATAATTCTGAATTTCCAAATTTATATTTTGGTCAGAGTCCCATAAACTTCTAACGAACGGTCTCGCTGAGAGGTGAACAATTACCTATTATAATTTTCTAGGATTTTACATCAATTTTTTTAAATAAATTAAGATTTGTTGTAAATTAACCTTTTGTCGTAGGAGGTAAATACGGATAGTTTTCGTTAAACACTCTACATAAGTTCTACAGAGAATTTTGTCGCACTTTCCTGTATAAAAAATAAATTGAGAACGTCTTGATTTGTATAAACATTGTTTTCGTTATTGTTATCCATTATAAAACTACCATTGTAAACCTATACAGGATGTTCAATTTAAAATAACAGCGTTGATGTCGATTTTACGGTACAACCGGAAACTATAGATATCTAAACATATTCTAATTGAAGAGAACACAATTGATTAGGTATATACATATATAATTCTCAATTTTCAAATTTATGTTTTGGACAGAACCCGATGAACTCCTAATGAACGGTCTTGCTGTATATGCTAGGAATTCTAACAATTCAGCAAAATAAAATGTTGATATGAACAACGTCAAACACGTTCGATATATTCTAAGACGACGGTATTCTTATCTTAAATAAAAACTCTGATTCACTATCACAGAGAATGCATGTTGTAGTAGAAAAAAACTTGAATATGAATAGAGAGTATGTATGTATAGGTACTCTAAGTATCCATAGAGTAGGTGTGTAACACATTAATAAGAAAAACAGTATGACATAATTTCATAACTTACACTGACAATGAGCTACTTTTGGGTTACATATCTTTCTATCCAAATTAAAGTATTTCAAAATCTATGGAAATAGTTTTACGTAAAAATAAGCAAATGATTATCCGCTTTGTGGTAAACCAATAACTGAATAGATTTTTCTTACTTTGTGAGCTCACTGACACATTTAGTAAATGCATAAAGGAGATAATATTTATCCAACAGACTATTTTACTTGTCTGCATTTCTTAAGTTTCGTCCGGTTGTGTTAGAAAGTCCGAGAGAATCTATTCAATTAGCTTAAGTTGCTAGCATGTAAGTAACGAGAACAAAAAAACTAACTTCCATCACGTACATTACTTATAGTCAGTCATAATAATAAATTATGTCAAATTTCACTCTCAAGTGGTGCAACGAAAGTGTTTCTTAGTCATTTGTGCTTAATTGGATATTATACTATAGTAAGCTCTATTTAACATTATATGATGCAGTTGCTTCTAGCGGCGCAACTGAAATGGAATGAAAACTAGAACATTTTTTAACTTTTACAGCAACTTGTGTAAAAGAAAAAGTAAATATTCGATTGAAAAGATGCAACTACAGTTTTTAAAAATGAAAATGCTGGATGCTTCTGAGTTTCTAACGATTTCTGACTTTCAAACAGGTTCAGTAAATAGAATTATTACTTATATTACTTTTCTAGAGAATGTCGAAACGCTACTATTCAGGCGGAAATTTCTGTTTTAAATTCAAGTTGAAATAAATTGATTGACAGTCTTTTTCTTTTTCAGAGACATCTTCGAAAAGAATGGATCTGTTGTCGACGCTGCGATCGCTACACTTTTCTGCAATGGCATCGTCAACATGCATAGTATGGGTTTAGGCGGAGGGTTTTTCATGACGATATACATTAGAAACGAAAAGAAAGCATATACGTTAAATGCAAGAGAATTTGCACCTATCAATACTACCGCCAGCTTATATAATAATGATCCTAAGACATCTAAAAAAGGTGCACTACATTGTACTAGACGCTTTAATAATATATAGAGATTACAGTGTTAGTGTTCTAGGTCCTTTAGCAGTCGGTGTGCCTGGAGAGTTAAAAGGTTATTGGGCCGCTTATAAACGCTTTGGGAAGTTACCATGGAAAGATTTAATTCAGCCGTCTATAGACCTATGCGAACAAGGATACAAGATCACATTATCGCAATACGATTCATTGGTTACTGATGAAGAAAACATTAAGAAAGACACACATCTGAAGTAAGTATCTCACCACAGCTATTACATATTTTTTCTACCCATTCATTCGGCTGGAAATTATTAGTTGTTCTTTCACTACTATGATGTGCTGCCCAGCTTCTCCGCGATATCGTACAACCGCATGTGTTTTGTGCATCTCTCAACAATTCTATCTCTTGACATTAGTCTGGTTGACCATGTTTAGGATATTGCCGATCAGAGTCGACAATGCCATCTCGGCTTGTATAGAAAAGCCACGAAAGCGGAAGGATTAGCCATGCGGCCATGCACGCACATAGGACCTGGTAAACTGGATCTTTTGTCATATTACTATCAAATGCCTGGCTTGCATAGGACACCAATAGTTTAGTACAACTTTCATACCAAATTTCAGTAGGCTGTGTTCACAAATTCAGGTTATATGGCGTCTCTTGTGACAATAGGGAGATAATTATAATGAGGGTTTCCGGGTGTTGACCGTGTCATGATTAGTAAAATATATACAGTACAAATAAAATGCACAAGATATACAATAAACTCGACGTTTCGCCACTAATGTAAGCGGCTTCTTCAGGAGCAAAGAGGTTAACTGGGGGGTACCAGAAGGTCACGGTAACTCGACGTGTAAACCTTCTGACTCTCGTCAGAAGATTTTCGCCTCTAGCGTGGTTTACACGTCGATATATATTTTACTAATCATGACACGGTCAACACCCGGAAACCCTCATTATAGAGACTCGGGCCGTGGAAGCCTTCGATATCAGGGAGATAATTACTTGCGATTGGTTTTCAAAAGGCTCGGTTGTAGTGTTGTAAGGACGAGCAGTCTCTGGTTTTGGGAGAACTAGCGATGTGGAGTTCGAATGCTTGCTCTGCCCATTGTGACACTCCGGGTTAGTTTCGACACTTCGGGTTAGTATCGACACTTCGACCATTCGTTGCTGGAAAATTTCAATCAAACACGGCCAAGAAAGTAAAATATTGTGACATTTTGCATGTCAGGTCTACCCATCAAGTAGGGAGTTAGGGTGAAGTCTACCTAAGGATATTCTTTTGTCGTATTTCTTGGTAAGACCATTTTAAGTAATATTGTAACAGAATCCAAACTTAAAGCTATAAAATACAGCGGTAACAACCATATTTCTAGTGGAAAAAACAGGCTCTTTCTATATTACATGTTACTACCGCTTTTAACCCTTTCACTGCGCAACGTCTCAAACAAAATGCTTCCGTGGTACGATTGCATTGAGCCATTGTGTCTTTACATGGTTCGCACAGTGAACGGAGCAATTTTGCGCAAGACATACTTATGTGTTGCTTATCCAGTAACGAAGACAAGTTTGGATCGATAGAGGGAAAATAATTGTTTGAGGTTTTGTCTATGTCAGACACACCTTTTCTTGCAGATTAATCCGAGTCGCGCAGTGAAAGGGTTAAAATCTCAATTTATTACATCAGCCCTATAGGAAGATCAACAAATAAAAGTACCAGTTTTTTGTGCAGAATTGAGCTGTAGTACTTCTGCGAGTATGGATGTTTTTATTCCATCTCTATTGGTGAAACTCTATAGTGAGGCATTATAACGATGACAGTGTTTAGAGTTGGGAGCGACGCTGAAGATGCCTGATAGGCAGAAATCGTTCATCCCTAATGCTTAACTTTTAGATAATTAAAACAACAACTAGCGTAAAGTGGTCGTGGTAAAAAAAATGACGTGTATAATCGTAGTTGTATGCATGACACGAAAGTATTGAACACGAAATGGGTATTTAAAACTAAGCCGTGTGCAACGGAAGAGAATGTGAAGTTTAAAGCGCGATTAGTTGTCAAAGGATGCGCACAAACGGAAGGAATTGATTACCAAGAGACTTATTCGCCTGTAGTGAAATACACCTCACTCAGATATTTATTTTCGCTGACAGCAAAGAAAAATCTTGAAATAGATCATATGGATGTAAAAACGGCGTATTTACAGAGTACTTTAGATGAAGAGATTTATGTAAAGCTGACCAAGGAATTTAGAGATCCTAAAAAACCGTCACAAGTATAGCGTTTACAGAAATCAATGTATGGACTAAAACAGAGTGGACGTTGCTGGAATCAACGACTGCATAACGTGCTTTGTAAATTCAAAATGACGCAGGCATAAGCTGACTCATGTATATATTATTGTAAAGGTTGTGACGGCATTTTGATGGTAGCAGTATACGTCGATGATTTGTTGATCTTGATTGATAATAAGAGATGGATTGACCAAGCGGGATATATAGAGAAAATTTTAGAAGCATTTAATATGACAGATTGCAAATCTTTGTCTACAGCCATGAATTTAGACTTAAAGGATTTAATAATCAGACCAGACGAGTTAACTCTAAGAACCCTAAGACCCTAAGAAGTCGTGGGTATCCTACTATGCCTATCACAGATTTCACGACCCGACATCACATTTGCCGTAAATGTAGTGAGCAGATTCAGCAAAAACCAAAAAAAAGCACTGGACAGCGGTGAAGAGAATATTCCGATACCTAAAGGGAACAGCAAATTTAAGGTTACAGTATTGTAAGGATGCTAATGACCATTTGGAATGTTACGGTGATGCTGATTGGGGAAATGAAATAAATGAAGGACACTCCATAACTGCTAACTGAAAAAATTACAAGGTAGACTAATATCATCGACAAGTAAAAAACAAAGAACCATAGCTCTATTGACAACAGAAGCAGAGTACATGTCACTTTCTTCGATTACTCAAGAAATAATTTGATTACGTGAGATTATGAAGTACATACTTAATAAGAGATCCTATCAACATTTACTGTGACAATAATGGAGCACTGCAATTCACAAAAAATAAGATCATAAGCAACAAGAGTAAACATATTGACATTCGTCATCATTTTATTAGCCACCATGTTATATAGTAACAGCGAAGTTGACGTTGAATATTTAGCAACGGAAGCCATGTTAGTGGACCAGCTTACCAAACCCTTGCAGAAAGCAAAACATGAATTTATTGTAAAAGAATACGGTTTGTCGAATTCTTGGTAGAATTCAAGTATGTACTTATTGCCAATTTCCTTTGGTTTTGGTTGACTAGTTTATAAAAAAATGTATTGTTCACGGGGGCGTGTTAGAGTGTGAACATAATTTTTTGCCTTAGTGTCTTCTGTCTAATTTAACATATGTTTACCAGTTTGATCAAGTATATAAGTACATAGACATAATATATGACAGTGTAAGTCTATGTCATTTTGAGTTAGAAGAATATACGTTATTTGAAAGAAACGGCTTTCTTTTCCACTCTCACGTAGTAGTACTTCTATTGAAAAGATATAACCCCCAACAATAGTGTGCAATAACTTTTGCTTTTTTATTCCGTGGAAGTAAAAATTAGGGCCAATTGTTCAGAAAATAAAATGTAAATTCTTGAGTTCCAGTACTATTAGATGAAATATTTCGATTGTCGTACATTCTTTAAATAATGGGATAGGTAAATCTAGATCCCATTTGTCATGTTTCTCTTTATACGCCTAACAAGGAAGCACAGGCAAGTGGTGGTGACCGATTTAAATGAAACTTGGTGGGTTTGTAGATTGATGCCGTGTAAGAACAACGGCAACTTTCATAGATGCTAAATCGCCCGTTTTCGGGGGAGTGAGGAGAGGGGGAGGGGGAAGCAAGAGTCAAAGCTACCTTTCGCTATTTGCTTTAATATCTCCAAAACTATAAGACACATCAAAAAAAGTTAAGACAAATATATAACGGTTTATGAGTACTAAAAGATAAAAAAACAAATTTCATTTAAATCGGTCACCACCACTTGCCTGTGCTTCCTCGTAAGTCAAAGTTTCTGTACTGCAATATGTGTTACTGCGTTTAGTTTACTAAATACTATTTATCCTTACTTTGTTTCAAAATTATAGGACGTGGTTCACTGAGGATGACGATAAGTTTAAACCCACTGGTTCAGTAGTGAAACCTACAAAATTGTGCGAAACATTGAAAGTAATTGCCAACGAAGGCGGAGATGCTCTATACAATGGATCATTGGCGAAGATATTCGTCCAAGATATTCAAGATATGGGAGGGATTATAACGGAAGAAGATATGAAGAATTATACGTAAGCGAAGTATTTTGTATATCATGTGAAGAGATTGAATGATTAATTATGTTCCAACATACTTATTGTTCTACAAACAAACTGCTATTAACGTCGTCTAAAAACTATATTTTTAATTTTTTCAACATATTAAGGAAAATGTATAAGGAAAAAAATATTTTGTTTTGAGTCATAATATCTGATACTTTCATTATTTTCATAATAGTGCTGACTTCATCTTATACTTCTAGTTTCAATTTTATGAATTTGAAAGAGTTAAATCCATAAACGTTGCAACATAATTAGAAACAGTATTGCTAATAGTACGTACTGCTATAATACATACAAGGTGGGCCAAATACGATACTTTTTATGGCAAACTTATATTTCTAAAAGAACGAGACATCGGTTTTTAAAAGAAATCGACTGATAAAATTCGTATTTATTAAAGTAACGAATTTGGCCCAATCTTTAGAAATACTAACGAGAATATATTTATGCTACATAGCGTGGAATGGTTGGACCCTGTTCAAACACAATTTAGAAATGGAGACCACTTCTACTCTATGCCGATGCCAGGAGGTGGTTTACTATTGGCAATGATTTTAAATACTCTCGACGGATATAATTTCACTTCAGAGAGTTTATATCCAGAAAATATAGTACAAACGTACCATCGAGCCATAGAAGCATATAAATATGCATATGCCAGGAGATCTGATATGGGAGATATGAATTTCTTAGATAACGTAGACGAGGTAATTATTTAGCTAATTGTAAACTTATGCCTTGGTACAGTCACCCAAAAGAAGTTGTAGAACGATTTACATAGCGATTATATGTAAATCGTTCTACAACTTCTTTTGAGTGACTGTACATTTATATTGAATTTTTTAATGTTATACTTGAGTAGTTAGCGACTTATTTACTCTAGTATAATTCAGTTTTATTTGGTTTATTAGTCTCAACCAGATTTGCTTTGGCTAGTGTTGTATGCACGTCTTGGTTATTTATGACGCAGAGATAATTCACATTTTTCTTAAAAGGTTAATAAATGTATAGATAAAATTATACATTTCTTGTGTAATTAATAATTATGCACGATTAATGATTAAGTTTTGGTACTATGCAGAGATATATACTTGTACCAATCTTAAGATGATTCCATAACATTTTTATATAACAATTTTTTGAAAACTCACGGTGTCCACATATTAAATTCTACAAACAACAGTCTAATAGGTGACTATATTATGGTGTTATTTGGAATGAGACAAAAATACAGAAATGAATGCTGAAATTATCTATGTAATTTTATTATATGCAACTGTTGTACTTTATATACAGAGATTTCATTTAGAATCAAAACCCACATGATCTCTGGCGTAAGATGACGTAAATAATATGTTGGTAAAACAATAAATATCCCTGAACTGTCTGATCAAACTCGATATTGGACAGTTTTTATACGCCTCATCTGCTTGCCTCGTTGTTTTCATTCTTATTTTATTCCTGCATTTTCGTTACTTAGTTGTGATTATTTACAAGATAAACCTAATGTATGTAAAATTTTAATTGTCAATATGTAAATAAAAACTTATGGAGGAATTTTACTTTTAAATATTACCAGACTGTAAAATGGGTTGCATATCTAAAAGAAGCGACGTGAGTTTTGGTATTAAATGAAAGCAGAGTACCATAGAAAACGTTTCTAGAGATTTGTATAAAAAATAAATAATATACTGGTCGCGGCATAGATAATAATGACCACTTGATATCTTAAAAATGGTCGTCCTTCACAACATTAGATCAAATGTAATAAGCATTTTAGCAACAATTGTCAATAGTGCAATAGTATGTGTCACTGCATTATACTCTGATACTTATAACGAACGTTACAGTGATGTTAAATGGCTGACGAATAGATGTCGGAATTAACATGTCTCTTAGACGTTCAATTCAGTGACGTCCACTACATATTCCTTATCCCATTATATGGAATTACAGTCGTTATTTGATGCTGATAATGATGATGATGATAATCGTGTAGGTGCATTGAATAAAGGTTTTTCAATTTAATATTAGTTGAAGGTTACTTAACTACCATATTCAACGAGTTCTAATTCTGACCAACTTTCAAGTTATTATAATTATGTCTTAGATCTATTCTAATTCCTAAAAGTTTGTGATTCATTTTGTCTATATTACCAATATTCCAATAAAATAATTCACATACTTACATAACCATCTTTATTGGTTCAATCTGTATCTTTATTTTATTGAATAGATTTTACTGTTGTTTAGAACAAAATCTGTGTTATTACTGTCCATAACAAAATGTTTTAAATATCATCTCATTTTCACAAACAAAAGCAACACGCAATTTTAACGGCATAGATACGCACAAAAAGATGTATAATTACATCATGACGATCAAGCTTAAGGGAAACCAGCAGAGTCCAGGAATTTACACTTTAGGCTTGTTTTGGTTCCACACTCGACCAGTTCAGAATTGTTCTAAACGTGCGACCAAATAAAATTTGTGTTAGATATTAGTTATACAGAGAGTGTATGACTGTGATGGTCTACTATTAGAACTGGTTCTGAACCGGTAAGAATGCAAAACCAAAACAACCCTTTTATTACATTCTCCCAAAAGTATATAGGCAACACACAGTACAATATCACAATACATATTTTCTACCGCGTTATTTAAAGTCAACTGATGAAAATTAAACGCTGCTCGATCTAGAAAATGTACTAATAAGGAGAATGGGCGATAAAAACATTTTCCTTTTTCTTTCATCTGTGAATTGCTACACTACTTATTTTATAATAGAACTAATTCAGCAGATACGTTCAAGTTTGAGTTATAGAAACACAAAAAAATTAGAATCGAAAGTTTTCCGATGCTACGTAATTTTTGTTTTACCGGTACTTTCTTTCTACTTCAAAGTTTATAAAGATACTAGAGCAATTTTGTGTATGGAGTAATTGTATTAGAATTGCAAAAAGCGTCTACCTTTTAGCGAGTAATACCAACAATTATGAAATAAAGACTATACCTTGTCTATGTACACGAGAATAACATTAATTGTAAATTTGTCAACAACTGTATTTATTAACATTTGGTATGTATGCCATATTTATATTTAGCTATTTTTCAAGTTTAGCTCCTCTTTGTGTTAACTTCAACGCATTTGACACTTACTAATTGACGTAGCGCAAGCTACTTAAACTTACAATGTCCAACCATTTATGAAATAAAAGAGTTAAATTGAGCCAACATTTTTACAGATTGTGAGCAACATGTCTTCACATCAGCTCGCAGACCATGTTAGATCACTGATCAACGAAACTAAAACCAGTAATGACCCAAAAACGTACGGTGGAGTTTTCGTCACTAAAAATGACCACGGCACTGCTCACGTATCGATTTTAGCAGAAAATGGAGATGCAGTTTCAGCAACCAGTACGATTAATTTATAGTGAGTACTATCTCTATGATATAAAAACCCATTAAAAGAGTGTAAGAATATGTTCTCAATGATATCAAATAGTAGTATATGTTAGTAATGTTGAGTTGCTAAATCCAGGTTGCATTGGATTAAATAGAATTGTCTCTTGTCATTGTATTGTCAAAATATATTGTAATTGAAGTAAGACAATAAAACGAAGTTCTAACAGGTTACGGGTCCAGTCCACGCGTGTTGTGTTTAAAAAAACTTTTTAGAAGAATACACGGTATAAATAGTAAAAATGGGAAGCAGCGAAGAGTTCAAAGTTCCTAAGTTAGAAGAAACCAACTATTTCCCGTGGTCAGTAAGAACAAAAGCCGCGTTAATCCAAAAACAATGTTGGGAGGCCATTGATCCTGGCTACAGTGCACCTATGAGCGAAAATGAAAATAGGGTAAATCAAAAGGCGTTATCGTTCCTATTATTAAGCGTCAGTGATAATTACTTAGAAGACATTGGCGAATGCGAACAGGCAAAAAATGCATGGAGTATATTAGAAGATATTCATACAAAGTTTGGGCTATTACATACAGTAATGTTAATTAAAGAAATGGTGACAATTACAAAGACCGATGACTTACCAATGCAGGAGTACTTGGGAAAAATACAAGATATAAATCGAAAAATAAATAAGGTTGGAATAGAATTCCCTGACAATCTCCTAGCATCCTTTTTCTTAATGGGTTTACCGATGGATAAATATGAAGGTTTAGTGAGAAACTTAGAACGAGAAGACGAGAAGTTAAATACAAAAACAGTGAAAGCAAAGTTATTATTAGAAGAGAAGAGACTAAAAAGAGATGAAGAGTTAGATAGTGGAAATAAGGCATTAGTTATGAAGAACACAAATTGGAAAGTGAAGAGAAATACTGAGAAATATGATCGGAATAAATATGGTAGAGCAGAAGCATCATCCAAGGTTATATTTTGTTTTTCATGTGGTGGCAAGGGACATATTGCCAAATTTTGCAGAAAGGCAAATAAGAAAGATGAGAATAATGAAGCTAGCGGATCTGTCGCTGCAGTAAGTAGAGAGTATCGAGCACTATGTATGACCAAAAAGGAACAAGTTTATAATATCAACGAATGGACACTCGATTCAGGTGCAACTGATCACATGACAGCTTTTAAAGAAATTTTAAGTGATTTTATTGAAATAAACTTAGGCACAGTGATTACAGCAGATGGAAACAGATTAAAAATTAAAGGTAAGGGAAAAGCTTTATTAGACATTGAAGATGAATATGGAGGATGGAAGATAGAGCTTCGAAATGTTCTGTATGTTCCGCAATTAGAAGACAATTTAGTATCGCTTAGCAAAATAGAAGAAAATGGGTCAAAAATTATTATAGATGAAGGAACTGCTAAGATAGTAAACAAAAACGAAATAGTAATAGTAGCAAAGAAGAGACATTTATTAGGGTCAAGTGGGGTAATTGGGAACACGGGGTAATTAGAAACAAACCTGCTAGTTCAGTTGTAATTGAAAATTCCCGCTGTTTAACTTCAGCGCGTAAAAGGCGCCACTGTATTGCGTACGCATTACATTGCTTTTGTGCTCTGTTACGCTCCAGTGAAATTCTGTTGATGTTTGTCTATAGTGCTGAATTTATTTCTTAAAAACGAATTTTCACAGTGTCAGAAAATTGACAGTTTTTTTATCTAAATTGTGGTAAGATCATATTTTATCTATTAAACAATATAGAAAATGTGTCACTTGATACGTTATTCTAACCTACAAGTCTAAATATGGTAAATGCTACAACTACAGCTCTGTTTACATTTACCCCATTATCTTTTTGCAAGGGGGAATTGGAAACAAGATTATTGGGGTAATTGTAAACACGTATATTTGCTTCTAAAACTTGTTTGGTAGGTACCTATGGTAGAAATTTTTATGAACGGTATGCGAATAACGTAGCTCGAATTGTTAATGTTTGATTTATTACATGAAATCGTTCTTAGAAAATGTCTACTACACTTAAATGTTAAATCCAATATTATACGCAGTTTTCGGTTTTCTCCAGCGTAACCATGCCACGAACTTACATTAAGAAAAGATCAGGTCCTGATTATTCATTAGCAGATGTAGCTGCAGCGGTCCACGATGTTGAAAATCAAAGTGCCACTCGAAGCATGGTTGAAATTTTTTCAAATGTCATTAAGAAATGCAATAAAGTTGAATCAAATGCTAATACATCAACATCTGTAAAAGGAACACCACGACTAAAGTGTTCTACTTATGGCGAAGTATTAACAACAACAGAAGTTTTAGAGAGACTAAAAGAAACACAAACAAATAAAGAGAAAAAGTCCAAAACTAATCCAAAAAGATGTACAAAGGAGCAAAAACTTAAAAAGACTCCCACAGAAAAGAAATCAAATGATTTAGATATAATTTCAAGTGAAGAAGAAACAGAAGAAGAGATTAGGAATGCAATAGAAATAGAAAGTTCTGAGGAAGTAATATATGAAGTGCCGAAACCAGGAGATGTCATTCCTGGATCCTATGTTTTAGTAGATTTTCTTGGGGGCGCCAGAAATAAGACTCACTACACATATTTGTGTGTTGTTAATTCGTGTTTGCCAAGTCAAGAATATGTAGTGACAGGAATGAAAAGCCAAAACAATATTGAAACCACCTTTTGCATGGTAGAAAATGATATTTCAACTATATCATATTCAATGATAAAGCCAATGTTGCCATCACCCAGTGTAGAATCCCGAGACAGAAAACTATTTTATGTGTTCCCTGGTTCAGTTGAGGTAAAAGAGAAGCAATAAGTAATTTTCAAACATAGGAAGTACTTTAACAATTAAAATATTTGATTTATAAAATTTACTTGGTTTCTAAAATAAAAATATTTTGAAAATGAGCAGTGTTTTAAATTATGTTTTGGGGTAATTGTAAACATAATAATAATCCATTATATGGCATGTGGCATGAATCTATACCATTGTATATGTAGTGTTATGGCTTTAAAAAATGATTTTAGTCAAAGTTTGTCTTATTTATATGTTCACATTTACCCCTTCATCCTAGGGGTAATTGGAAACATTAAGGGGTAATGGGAAACTAGTGTTTTTTTAATAAGATATATCCGAATTGAACTTTTTACTTGACAAATAGATTAGCAAACGACCAATAAGACTCTCCCAAACCCAAAAGAAAAATTAGTTATAACATATGAACTTTTACAAGCATCATTTATGAAAACCACCAAGAAATGTTTCCAATTACCCCACTTGACCCTATATAAGTTTGAAACAAGCGAAATAATGAGAAAACCAGTGAAAGTTACAAGTATAGATACTTGGCAAAGAAGGTTTGGCCATGTTCATACGGAAGCAATAAAGAAAATACCAGAACTAGAAATAAAGGACAATGATGAACAGAAAGATTGTGACATGTATACAAGGAAAAATGAGAGGAAGAAAGTTTCCAACTGGTAAGGCTATCAGAACGAAGGAAGCATTAGAAGTAGTGCACACAGATATAGTGGGGAAGAACACACCAGCATCACTAGATGATAAGGACGAAAATGAAGAAGTTGAAGAAAATAATGACAATGGAAAGGAAGTAGACGAAAATAATGAAGAAAAAAGAATTAATTACGCCGAAGAAAATGAAGCAGAGATATTAAATCCAGGGGAAGGTGAAGAAGTAGAATTTAGAATGTCAGCAAGAGAAAGGAAGAAAACGACTTGCCATTATTGTAATTTAGTTCACTGTAAACAAGAGGATATCTGATCCAAAAACACCTGAAGAAGCATTGTCACGCACAGAATCAGATAAGTGGTACAAGGCAATGGAAGAAGAAATTCGGAATATAAATAGAAACCAAGCGTGGGAGATAGTAAGTGGGTCTTCAAAGAAAAGAAAAATCAGAATGGATATTGTGAAAAATTTAAAACAAGATTAGTAGCTCAGGGCTGTAAACAAATACCTGGCATAGACTTTGAAGAAACATACAGTCCTGTAATACATAAAGACATTTCAAGGTTACTATTAGCCTTAGCAGTTGAAAAAGGCTGGGAATGTGAACATTTAGACGTTAATTCAGGGTACTTAAATAGTCCCATACAAGAAACGGTATTTATGGAACAACAATATTGCTGATATCTTTACTAAGCCTTTAGGTAGAGTTAAAAATGAAGAGTTTTGTATAAAATTAGGTTTAAAACTTGAATGATAGTATTTTTATGTGTTTTGGATTTAAACTTAACTTTAACTTCTTGCATATATTTGATTTGTGTATTGTTATAATTACTATATTTAACAACACAACAAGGGGAAGTGTTAGTAATGTTGAGTTGCTAAATCCAGGTTGCATTGGATTAAATAGAATTGTCTCTTGTCATTGTATTGTCAAAATATATTGTAATTGAAGTAAGACAATAAAACGAAGTTCTAACAGTATAATATATTGTTACGTTTTAGGGTTTTTAAATAATCTTCAGGCGATAATATTTTCACATAAGTATTTATTTAAACTAATTTACCACTTAATAATTACTTGGTAACGAAGAACACTAACTTAAACTATTTATTTTAACTAACACAAATTTATATGCACGTTTCGTATTTATTTTCACAGCGTCCGTTCTAATTACGCGCTAGTTCAAGACTGTCCCGCATACGAGATTATCACCCTTATATACTTAAAATATAACTTCTAGAATTCTCTACACTAAACTAGACTGTTCTAGAACGCCCTCTCTAGAATATCTCCGGAAAACACGCGAACCATCCATATATCATAATTACAGTGCACTGCATAATCCATTTTAAACTGCGCTGTCACTAGATGGCGCCATTCGTAACAATATTAACATAAAATATATTACTATGACGTGGTCAATATCTCTTCTATTTATTTTTTAGTTTTGGAGCTGGTTTAACTTCAAAAAATACTGGTATTCTTCTTAATAGCGGAATGGATGACTTTTCTTTTACTGGTTACAATAATTATTTTGGAGTTCCTTATTCACCTAGCAACAAAGTCCAGCCGATGAAAAGAGCACTATCATCTATGAGTCCCACAATTATTACAGACAAAGACGGTGATGTTAAGTTGGTAATAGGAGCCTCTGGCGGTACTAAAATAGTTACGGCTATATCACAAGTGATAATGAGAGCACTTTGGTGCGATCAAAACATTAAAGAGGCTGTCGATGCACCAAGATTCCATCATCAGCTGTATCCCATGCAAGTTCAATATGAATATGGTACTATAGAGGTAAATGCTTCTTAGTAGAATTTAAGTATTAGTAATCTTAATACGTCATTTTTTATTACAGCCAATTGTTGAAAGTCTAGAGAAATTAGGTCATAATACTACTAGATACACCCATAGGGGTTCCATTGTATGTGCCATTCTTCGTAAAGATAAAAAAATATTCGCAAATGCCGATTTTAGAAAGGGCGGTGATGTCTTCGGTATAGATTAGTCTTTATTTTGTAAATCTAAATAAATTTGAATTAAATATTTTCTTAAACTTAAGTATACGTCTTTCTCGTCCTTTCTTTTTATATATTTTTTATATTTGAGCGCAGAAGAGCTCCATAGTATATTGCCTCAAAATCGAAGTTTACCCATTACAATACCATTAAAATGATTGCGTTTTATATGAGTAGATTTATACAAAATAAGTTTTGCTAAAGGTTTTTTACAGGTAGAATCAACAACAACAGGCAATTAAATTATTGTATTGACGTAATATTAAAAACTGCGTGAACCAAGCTTTAATTAAGCTTTTTCATATTCTAAATAGGTACATTTGAATTAATTTTTCCCATTACTGATTTATTCTGTAAACATTAAACATTCTGAAATTGTTCGAGATTGTATAGACATACAAAGAAGACATGAAGACGACGATAGATATTTAACTTCCTTGTTGAAAACTGTACAGTTAGTTAGTAATTGAATTTGATTTTAATTTGTAATGCCTACTTTTGTCAAAATAATACTGACCAATAAATAACACTTAAAAATGTTATTGCGAACAATACTAACATTTTTGTAATCCATTAACAAATTTGGGGATTCATGGGTTTTGCTTTATAGCTACGCAGTTTAAAACAATGGTACCAATGCACATACACGCGAAAACTTTAAATTTGCACTAATTCTACTGCTACCAATAGAGCATATAAAAAATAAACCTCATACACAACGCACTTTATTGAAAGCCCATGAACTACGTTACGCGGTGCGTTCATTAAAAGTTTGTATTGTTTGAGTAACTTATGTATATTAGACATTCTTATACCGTTATCTGTTAGATCTCAACTATAACAATGAAATATTTTAACCAAAATTTCACTTTTAAATAGTAGGATAACATTTTTGTGAAACATTTGAATGCTATGTTCATAAATGTGTTAGATCCCGTGAGCTTTCCCCGTTTTTTGATTAATTCATTTGTTGTCATTACATCAATAAAAATACTGTAATTTAAAATTGTCTATATTATGAAGAAACTATGTAATGGTAGATATGTCTTGTATTTCACTTATGTGAAATCAATTATAATTGATACACCATTGTAGTTTTTATTATTTATTCAACTGCTTCAGTATACAATAACGTGCATTGACCACGACTACTCAACTGTCGCTAACCTAACTACTGTCTAATGTTACCAACCTAACTTATGTACCAACCATGACAGGATATACTTCGCGGCCTAAATCAGGCTCATTCATTTTTGATCCTCACCATTGCGATCTCGCTTATTATTGAAGATAGACGGTAGGTTTAAATTTGGCAAAGTTGCTAAATTTTGTGGTTATTATGATCCCGAGAAGAAAATAGCATTAGTACAATTGACGTTCGAGATTTAAAAAAAAACTGAAAAATCTAATTTTTTTATTTTGCTTGTAGCACTTTTATTTGGTCTTGCAGAGAAAAACTAAAGACATACTCTCAAAGCCACTTTTGCTCCTCTTTCTAATGGTGTACTTAAAATTTTTATAGGACGTTTCGTTTTCTTTGGATCATCATCAACTTTGTTATTTCTTATAGGCGCCATATTGGATTTTGACCCCGCTAGAAAGATTTTCTATTTCTGATTTCAACCATGTGTCATATGTTAAAAACAAAATTTGATATTGTGTGTTAATTTACAAAGAATCTAATTTGATATTAAATAGGGTAGGTAGCTATGAAATTTGGAACTGTCAATCGCTTAAAACTGAGTATCGCAAAAATGAAGATCGACGTTAAATAAGGTAGTCATGGAATTTTGAACTGAACTTGCATTAGTAACGGAAAAATTGCGTAAGAAGAGAGGCAACGAGAAACAAGATATGTTATGTATTTTTTAGTCATCGAACTAAAATACAACAGTAGCAAGTACAAATATTTGGAATTTTACCCTGATGTATTTCGATCAAACATTCTACCATAATAATAATAATTCATGCCCTCAGCTACAGAAACCAAATTCAGAAGGAACGCAGTTCGAACCCAGTACTGGCGAACTGGGAAGCGAGCACACTAGGCACCGCGCTACTAGCCGGTCAGTTAGTACATTTCGATTCATCTGACCAGATGATTATATTCAAAAAATCTTCATAGTTTTATAATTTTCCCGGTAACCAATTACAATATTCCATTTGTCTTACGTTATCACCAAGTAGTATAAACTATGACTAACATGGACTATTTCAGCTTATTTCGACGCAATTCTCCACGATCCATATTCGACTAAATTTCTGTGAAGATCTAGAAAAATGGTATGATATATTTGTAGTCATTTATGATACAATTGTAGAAATACATAATATTATCTCGTTTCTCTTTGTTGGTGAACGCCATTTTTGAGTTACTAACGCAACGATAATCGACAGTTCGTAATTCCATAGCTATCTCATTTAACGTCGATTTTCATTTACGCGATACTCACTTGTAAGTGATTGACACTTCGAAATTTCATAGCTACCTACCTTATTTAATCTCAAATCAGATTCTTGGTCAATTAACACGCTATATCAAATTTTGTTTTTAACATATGATACATGGTTGAAATCAGAAAAAGAAAATCTTGAAAGTTGATGATGGTCCATAGAAAACGAAACGTCGCATAAAAATTTTAAATATACCATTAGATAGGGGAGCAAAAGTGGCCTTGAGAATGTGTCTTTAGTTTTCCTCTGCAAGACCTAATCAAAGTGCTACAAGCAAAATAAGAAAATGAGATTTTTCAGTTTTTTTCAAATAACTCGAACGTCATTTGTTCTAAGTCTACTTTCTTTTCGGAATCATAATAACCACAAAATTTAGCAACTTTGCCAAATTTAAACCTACCGTCTATCTTCAATAATAAGCGAGATCACAATTGCGAGGATCGAAAATGAATCAGCCTGTATAGGGTATATTTAAAATAGCACAAAATGTTAAATACTTGAAAACCAAAAAGTTTATAGTCACTGTATACGTTAAAATCTTATTAGGAATTAATAATTATAGTGCTACAAAATCTATATTACCCACTCTTTCTTAAACCTATTTAGAATATGTATTACACATTTTGAAATAGGAGCTACTTTGTTATACGGCTTTAATATCGTCTTAGGGTATAAAACTTTGTAGTCTGCGCCGAAAAGTCTATATGTATGCAGTTAATATTTTCAAATTGAAAAAATAAAAATTAAATTTTTCGTTCTTGTTAATAGGTATGTTTGATGTAGTTGTTTGCCACATTATATAATAGAAAAACTAAATTAATTAAAGCTGTCAGTACTAACCTTGAATTGAAGGTGGACAGATCTATAATAAAAGGGAAAATTACCACATATTAATAAATCAATCATATGTACAAATTTATTACAACAATACCTTGAATTCTTTTAATTCTGGCCCAATTGAAGTTTAGGATTTTTTTCTAATTAACAAACATCACATTAACTTTATTACACTTTTGTCCACTACATTTATACGCGCACAAAATTTTTACGTTAAACACGAAGCAAATCCTTCTAACTACTACGCTTGTATAAGGTACGAAATCTCGTTTGCAACTAAAAGAAAATCTATTAAATCCCCATTTCTTACGTGGTAAGTTTTTTGAATTTCATAATTCGTAACTATCGTAAATATTTAACGAATGCCTGTAGAAAAAACTGCATGCATACCTACAAGAAAACAAAATAGCTCTCACCACGTCATGTCAGCACGCAAAAAATACCTAGCAAGCGATTGAAAGAGAAGTTTTGCTTGAGTAAAATATAGGTATACTTAGGTACTTACTTACTTAAATGGTTTCTTTTAACAATCTTACAATCAGTAACCTATCCATTTTTGTATATTTTAATATCGCTATACCTAGTTACAGTAAATATTTACAATACAAATACTACAAGTTAACTACATACCAAAATGATACTATTGCACTTCGAGCAATTTTCAATTTATTGAATAATATGGTAGGCGTAAGTTTTATAGAATTTGATGAAAGAAAAGTCCAGAAACGCAAAACAATTCACCAAAATCCAGTAGTATCGGTGATGCAGTGCGTTCCACGTAATAAGTTGTTCATTTATCGAAAAAAAATAATCAATGCAATTTTATGGAAACAGTTGACTCTAACTTAGACTAACTTACTTTAGCTGTTTACTGTGTGTGTTTACTGTATGTGTTTGTGTTCTAGAATAATACTTGCGTGTGATATATTCAATTATCTAC
>SMLS01032607.1:0-12149 GCA_004785975.1 Popillia japonica | reverse complement strand
TCTATTTTATTTATTCTTCTGGTCTTTATCTAAAAATAAATAATATTTAACACAGCAAGAAAGACTCTATACGTTGGATAATTTACATAGATTTCTCCATTTTGGACTCATATCTTGTGAGTAAGTCGATTGACATTAGATTTATCCGATACCGGTAGTAATCGTTCTATTAAATTTTCTCATCACATCTGTAACGTACACGATAATTACTTAAATTGATTATGTTAAATCTTCTGCTTATGATGACCTTACTTCTAACGATAAGCAAGATCTACGGTTCCTCATCGTCAGCTGATTATATATATAGGTATATGTTGTGTTTCTTCTTGAATTAAATACGTTCTTTGTAGTTTTTAGTACCGATCCTGAAATAATAATAATAAATATACAATATTTGATCAACAACGGAAATCGTACGTACCTATAAAAAATACTGTCTATCTGTAATTCATCCAACTTTAGATCTTCATTGTATCCGTTCCAATACTATGTATGAGCTTCTCCAAAGATATCGTCTAAGCTGTGGATGCTTGCACCCTGCTTGTCGATTGCTTTTATCTGGCCGGTTCCATATCTATTAGCAATAATCTCTTCGTTGATCGGTTCATTCTTACGGCTCAGTTTAATGTGATCGCAGGATGTGTATAAATCTCCATAAATAGCTATTCTTATTGTGGTAATTCTTCTAAAATAAATAACACAACAACAAAGGCTTTATCAGTTGAATAATTTATTAGATGTCTTCGACAGATGTATTGTTCATTCGATATCGAAATTATGCACTGTAGAATCCATTTTCGACCGATTTCTTGTCTCCTTCATATTTATTATATTTTATTTATAATTTTTATAAGTACTAACACCAGAATAAGCTCCTAAAAAGATACGAAATAGATTTGATAACGATATACGTACTTGCTGTAACATACGATGGATTCCTGTTGCTATTAAATTATTATCATTTAACGCAGATCTACGTGTTAATTCTCGCTCACAAATTCCAATTAGGGGACGATTTCCCCTTAAAATTTACGTACGTTTCGTTTTCGATACGCCATAACACAGGCGTAAACATTCGATCAGATTTCAAAAACAACGCCATGTTTTGACATTAGCCGGCAATAGCAATGGTATTTCAATGTATAACTTAACCCTAAACGACAAACGCGGAACAGTCGCGTTTACAATGAAGTGATTTGTCAATATGGAAGCATTTATGAACGTTTTAGAGCGCGTCCCAAGTGGATTGACAGTTCGGACGGGCAAACAGCTGATCGAAAACGCCGACAGATCATCGTCCGGGCGAAATGTCAAATGTTTAGACGCGCGCGAGATCGTCGGGAGAGACGCGGAAGCCGGTAGACGGGCGTATTTACACGCGGAATTTCTTCTAGTTTACGCGGCGAGACCCGGATCCGATCGGGATATGGAAGAAAACGCGTGAGAGGGACGCCGGTTTTGGTCTACATTTTGGACGGAAATCGTGTTCAGAATGGCGCTCAAACGTCATCGCGGAACATTGGCGCCACCGTTCTAGCTTATTACCACCACTCATTTAAACCTATGCGTTAAAGGGAGTTAACCGTTCGGCTTTTATCTTATATAATAGTAATTTGGAGAATTTATTTGGTGTCATACGTCAGTGCGGTGGTCCTAATACACATCCAAGTTGTCATCAGTTCATTGCCAATTTTAAAAACTTGTATTCTAAATAATTTAAGTCTTCTCGTTCTATCGGGTTCAATTGTGAGGAAGATTGTGGGCATATCTTAAGTAATCTGCAATCTTTTATGACTGCTATTGAACCTAAAAGTGCTAGGACTTGTGCATTGGATAAGAACGAACTAGAAGCATCTTCTGGAAATGTTCCGATTAATGATGAAATTGATTTTAATTATCAAGCCATCACCTATGTCTTTGGATTCATCCTTAGAAAACTTAATTTACCCGATTGTCAGGTTAGTAAATCTTCTTTATTCTCTGCTAACGTAGAACCTCATCATACATTTACAATGTTTAAGGAATTTGGTTATTCAAATAATCTTCTTTATCCCACTTTTAGTTTGGCATTATATGTTAATAACATTTACAATAGGATGGTTGTCTTGCTAATATCATTTGGTCATGTAAATTCTATTCAGAAGAAAATGTTGGTAACTTTGCGGAAGGTTAGCTTGTCATGGTATGCTTGCGTTAATTCAGGTCATCAAACTTTGGTTCAAGAACAGCTGTTAAATATATCTACGAGTTTAATTATTAGGAAATTTTATGATGATATTTGTCGGCCTTCTACTGACAGATCTGATAATTGAAACGCAAGAAAAATTGCACAGCTGATGCATTTGTAGAGGGTAAGACATTTCTAGTCTTTTGTGCATATGAAGAATTGTCCTTACGTGATGTAGTTGTTTATTAGAATTTCAGTTTATTTATTGTTATGAGTACATAGTTTATTTTGTTATTTTTTCAAGACTATTGTTTTATTTATTAATGTATTTTTATTATATGCAAGAGAATGTTATATTATTTATAGACATGTAATTTATTGAATTTTAAATATCGATTTTTGTTACAGTTTAACTTTATTTTTTCCAGATATTTTATTTATACACGTAAATACGTGTCTGTGATTTCTATATTTATAGATATATCGCACTGATGAGATCAAACAAGATCGAAACACGTATTTAGAGTATATTCAGAACCAAAAAGAGCATTGTACTAATTTAAAAGTACCGCCATCGCCGTTGTTTACAAATTTAGTACTACCAGAAAACCACCAGGGCGGCGTTCTCGTAGGGGTCTAATTTTTAGCGTGGAATGCGTCACTCTTATATGATATGCTCCTTGCCATTTAGTCTGCAATGATAGGCCAGCAGGGTTCTTCTAGTTCAGTACAGTTCAGTAGTTGAGCGTAGGCTTTCACGACCGACGTTTACCGCGTTGAAGTCTTCCGAGGTGATATTTCGTAGAAAAGTTAAAATTGGACATTTATCAGGACAAAATCGGCTAAAATAAATCAACAACTCCTTGTTATAACGCATATATTTCTCAATTCGTAGAAAATAAATAATCTATATCTAATATAATACATATTTTAATATACTTATTTGACGAAACTTATTTATAAAATAAAATTTGCACAATAATATACATACAGAGGTATAAAAAAGAACGAAACACGAATCAATGAAACGGAAACAGTTGCAATCATGTGGGTAGCGATTTGATTACTTAATACGTAATTAGCTTATAGATAAGATCTACAATTATGGAAGAAATATCACTCGAATTAAACGAAAGCGTCATCCACGTGTGGCTTCACGCCGTTACTCTGGCTGCTCTTTGTAAGTAGAGGTACTGGATGAGAGTTGTTCGTTGTCGGCATTGAGGAATTGAGAGCGTATTGTTTTGTTTTCTTCGTCCAGATCCCACATCTAATCAACAAAAAAATATTTATTTTTGAAGACTACTAATTTTTTTTGCTAACCTGTACAATAACGTGAAGAAATCTTTGCGATATTGCGCCGTCATTATAGCATACAGGTACGGATTAGCGCACGAATTTAACGGATAGAAGAAGACCAACAGGATCTTCGATCTGGTGATTCCGATCAGCGGATAACCAGCCAACGCTGTTAGCGAAAAAAATGCTATCGGCGCCCAACAGACGAAGTCGGTAAACACTAGCAGCGCCATCTTTTTCGCGATGGTCATCTCCCCCTTGGTGGAGCACCGCCTAGTTTCGTAGCCGAGACTGAAATAGATGTGGGCGTAGCAGAAGACGATCAGAGCGAATGCCAGCCCGTTTATAACTATAATTGAGATCAGGTAGGTTTTGTCAATCGGTCTGTTCACTTCCATAGGTAAACATATGCTGGAAAATGTCAAATATTCAATCATCCATCGAATCATGATTAATCGAACTAACCTTGTACTACTATAATTACTAACACCTAAGAGGGGAATAACAGCCATACAAATCGAGTAGATCCATCCAGCTAGCATGATTTTAGCTGCCAAACCTAAACGTATCCGTCTAGTTAGGTACATAGCGTACGCGATAGCGAACCATCTCTCTACAGTGACTACAGTTAGGGTGAATATCGATAATTGACTAGCGAACATCGTCAGGAACCCCGCCATCTGGCAACCCAAACCTGAAATTACAATCACCTCAATTGAAAAAAAAAATAAATAAACAAACGAGATCAATTTTTTTTACCGTATTGCCAATCGAATGCTGAGTTGAAATATGTGCCAACGGAATGCAGATCCATACTCGCAATCAGTAACAAATATAGACCCATGCAGAAGTCGGCGAATGCCAAATTGCAGATCAGAAATCGCGAAACGGTTACCTCGCCGCTACTGAAGATGATCACCACGATGACGGCTAGATTTCCTAACATGGCGAGCACTACGACGAACCATACTGAGATTCGTAGGTAGTAGGAGCCCATGATGTCTTCGCAGGGATTTAGGGCGTTCGGTTCCGGGTAGCATTTCACTTTTGAGAATCTGCAAAAATGATCGTATTGTTTTGTGTTTGACAGCTGTCAGGAATATTTTGACAGGCACAAAATTAAATCTGATAATGTTTGTATTGTGACAACTGTCAGAAATATTTTGATATTCACGATAGGTACTCAGAAAGTAATTAGAATATTATTTTATGGTTAAATTTTATGGTTAAATTTGAGATAAGTACGGTTTGTATGTTGACAGCTGTCAATAATAGTTTGACAATTGTTAAATCTGACGCTTACAATTGCTACATTTGAAAAAGTTGCTACGGGTGCCTCTGGATAGCTGCTATATATATTTTGACAGTTATTATAATTGTCAAATCTGAAAAGTTACTGTGTTTGTATTTTCACAACTGACAAAAATATGTTGTCACAATTGTCAAGTATAAAGAAATTAGAGTGTCTACTTCTTAGATTGCTAGACTTCTAAAATCCGGAAAAGTTACTGCGTTTGTATTTTGACAGCTGTCAGAGATATTTTGACATTCACAGTTGTAAAACGTAAAAAAGTTCTCTGTTTGTATTTTGAAAGCTATCAGAAGGATGTTGATAGTAATAATTGTCAAATAATTAAGTTAGAGTTAGTATTTCGATTTTAGAATTTTAAGAATGGTAAATTGCAGTTGAATTTTGACAGTTTTCAAAAACATGTTGACCGTTATAATTATCGAATATTAAGAGCAATTGTCAAATCTCAAAAAGTTACTGTTTTTGTATTTTGACAGTTGAAATATTCTAATATAACTACTTCTGTAAAATTTGAAAAAGATAAGTACTGTGTTTATGATTTTTTGGTAGCTCTCAGACATATTATTTCTAATTTGACAGCTCTTAGAAATCATCTGATACAATAATTATGAAGGCTGAAATAGATATTACATATGTCTATATGACATCTTGACAGCTGACTAGCTGACAGAAATATTTTGGTAGATACAATTCTAAAATTCGTAGTTTTATGTTTACAGCTGCCAGAAATATGCTGCCAATTAAAAATTGCAATTACAAGATAGTTAAAAATAGTATTTTGACAGCTATAATCGTCAAATCTGAAAACTGTACTGTTTTTGTTGTTTAACAGCCGAAATATTTGAATCTACCCATTATGGTAACATTTGACAAAAGTACAAGATTGTGGTAGCTGTCATAAATTGCATTTCTAATTTGATAGCTGTCAAAAATCTTCTGATACAATAACAAAGTCTGAAAAAGCTACTATTTTATTTTGTATTTTGACAGCTGTCAGAAATATTTTGATATATTCACTATAGTAATTCTGAAAACGTGATTGTGTTTGTATTTTATAAAATGGGAATAAGATAATGCGATATTGTAAATCTGATAAAGTAATTGTGTCTAATATAATATTTTGACAGATGTCAGAATTATTTTGACAGTTAGAGTTGTCAAATCTCAAAAAAATTGCTGTGATTTGTATCTTCACTGACATGTAATGCGTCTTGCCTTACTTTTTCTTGATCGTATCGAAATAAACAGATTACGTCGTCAATTTTCCGTCATCAAAATTTACGTCAATTTTAGACGTCATTTTTACGTTTTCTTGGATATAAAAAGCTGGTTAACATCTATTTGAGGTTAGTTTTTGGTATTTATATTACGTATCATTAACATATGACTTATATAAAGTACAAGGGTGTCGTCCCTTGTGTGACGTCAAATGGATGTCAGAATTACGACGTCATATAAAAGCTGACAACCTAGCGTTTGCAGCCTTAAATTTGATGTTGATGTAGTTTTCCCCCATATTTTTTTTTAATGATTACGTCAGTATTCGCTGCCCTTCTCCCGCTCCCTACCTCCCCCTCCCCCCCATTTATTTTCGTGCAAACTTTATGATATATCGTTGTGGCTTTTGCGGTTCCTCCTACACGCTTGCGGTTCAACCTTCCTAACTTAACATGTCAAGGGACAAGTTCGCGGACGCCTAATTAAATCTACACCTTACTTCTGAAGTTTTGCTTAATTGGATTTAATCCGTGAAGACGGCGCCGCACCCGGAATGTACACGTGTAATACATGAAAATGCATTACCCTAGCGTGTGAATCTACGATAATTCAATAGATGTAACTAACTACATACAGCGTTAGTAAAAAGTCCCGGAACGGTCGAATAACTTTATTTGAAAATTATGATGAAATTTGGTATGGGGGTATAGTTAATATAAATGCATTTTATGCAATACAGTTTATATTTTTTTCACTTCCGGTTTAATCGGCAATACGTCCAACTTTTTTTTTTAAACGGAACGCCCAGATTTTTTTAACACTTTTGAATGCAAAATAAAAAACTACGTTCAGGAAGTCTTAACACGCTGAGGGGCACAAGCTATCTTAAAAATCTGCAAATTTAAACAGTACTTTTTTTTGTAAAATATATTATAGGAATTAATTTTGATTGGTGTGCTACTCTTCAAAGCAGCCGGGGCATAAAGTTGGCTTCTGTGGACATCCTTTGCATCTGTAGCTGGTTTCTCTGCGAATGCCTTTCTTGGAACACATTTTACATTTAAAAAAAAACTGATTTCTTGTTAGACTTGGGTCCAGGCTGACCCGGATTTTTTTCAGGCCAGTGATCTAAGTTTTTTTTACTTACTGTTGGAGCAAGATCATTTAGTACATTTGTTTTCGTTTCGTCTGCAGTCGTGTTTATGCCTAGTCATTAAATCTTTGGCGTCTATACTTCATTCACGTTAAGAATGCAGTAGATAGCGCAACAATCGGCGGCTGTATTACACTAGCACAATTACATAGAAATAAACAAAGGCGGGTGGTTTGAAATATAAATGTGAATTTTATTCTCCTAACCTCAGACTTTCACTTCATATAATTTATTTGTAAAATAACTACAACAAATTCAAATTGTTTTCAAATATTGTATCTATAGTTGAATAATAAGAAATAATTCTAACCTCACATTCGTTTCGTATAGAAATGCAATAGAAATAGACTAAAAAAGGTAATGTAATTTACATTACATATATATGATTGTCCAGACACAAGGAAATACGTATATTTTTAATAATCACGTACATATGTAATCAGAGAATATTATTTTGCTTGTGTATGGAAATCATACTTAATCTGGCTTAAAATTTGCCTGTTTCAGTTCAAAGAGAATTGAGATGTGAATAAAAAATACAAGATCTGTCAAATTTAAATGTAATATACATCAATCCTTGACGTTAAAATTATTGCTACGCTTCTACTATTACTTTTTGCCTAAATCATGTGTAGATAGGAACCATTAGACAAAAATAAAGAAAATCACAGATTTGGAATTTTTTAATGCAATATACACGATATAAGAAAAATGCATTTATTCATGCAGCAATAGATGTATTTACATGTGGAAAATAAGTATAAGAATGCAGATTATGTTGCTTCCAGCAGGAGTAGTTCCAGTCGTAGTAGTTTCCGCAGAAGAAACAATCTCAATTATGCTACTCATCTAAATCGGATGACATCTCTGAAGAGGATTCTGTGTTTACTGCAATAATAAACTCTTCTACCATGTTTTCCACTATATTATCCATTTCATACATCTTATCCTCTTCTGCAATAGCATATTTTACACAATTTTTCCATGACTCTGCGTTTACAAGATAAAGCCCTTCTTGTAATAATACCTTTACATCAGCTAATTTAAAAGATTTTTTCTTAGCTGCTACATGATGTTTCACTTGAGCCCAAATCAATTCAATCGGATTAAGATTACAATGATATGGGAGTAGTCTTAATATAGTGCGACCAGTTTCTGCCACCATGTCATCGATTACGTATGATACTGGATTATCACGTAGATATTGTTTTGTTAAATCGAGCAATTCAATTTTCAGCTGTGTGTTGTCGCAGAAAATACCTTTAGAAAGAAGCCAATTCACTAATGCGTCCTTTTTCCATGTAGCAGTAGGCACTTTCTCAGATTTACATCTAAAATCTTTGTACACGTAGGCAATTCATTTCTCAGAAAGAATGAATATACATGTCTTCTAATAGCAGATTTCTGTCCCTCATCCAGGTCATCGTAAATTGTTGTGCGTGAACGTTTTTTAGGAGGTGAACTCGGGTTTCCTATGCTATCGATTTCTTTTACAATGTCCCACACAGTTCTTTCACCAATTCCTAATTGCTTTGCTGTTAATTTAGTAGCGGCTGACTTAGAGTGGTTCTTCATTAACTCTAAATATAAATTATAAGACATCTGTCTTTGCCTACTGCCACTATACTACTGCGAATATATTTCCGTCGACTAATCTTTCTTCAGCCATGAAGATCGGTAAAGCTGAAAGTGTGCCATATTAAATAATTTGGTGATTATTTATAATGATATACCTACCTTGTAAAATATAACGGTGAACGAGTTTTTTTTGAACACAATGTTTACAAGCTGCGGATAATAAAACGGACAATAGGAAATAATAAACAGCAAAACGAACACAACAAGCGAACAGCAATTTGACAACTGACAAATTCGCAATTTTTATTGGTGTAAATCGATCGCGCATAACAGCCAATCACAGTTTGGGAAATATTCTCCTATCTAATCTAACGCTGCATTCTTAACGTGAATGAAGTATAAGTTATGAGGAATTTTCAATAATATTTTGATAAGTTCATCTCTAAATTGAAGAAATCTGCACTGTTTAGGATTTTGGATGCAATACTTGCGATAAATATAAAATGCGTTCCATACACAAATATCAAGCAGATGGAAAATTACTTTCTTATACCAACGAATAGTGTTTCGTGGTGACGAGTACGTTGATGTCATCTGATCTAACCGGTCGATTCCTGACATATGGTCATTATACGAGCTAACTTCCTCAGGTTTTATTTTTGCTTTTCCAAATCTATTTTTTACAGTTATTAGACGTGGATGATTACGAGTGGTTATGACAAGTACGTCACGTTTGTCTTTCCATTTGGAAACGTACACTTGCTTTTTTCGTACCCAAAAGTGTTCACCTTTTCTTATTTTTTTATTTATTAGCTCTTTCGGATTTCCTTTTCGGTTTGATCTAATGGTTCCGTTTGTGTGAGTCTTTAAAGTTAGAAGTTTGTCAGACAGGTCAACACTGTTATAATAATTATCCATGAATAATTCATGTCCTTTTAGGAGGTAAGGTTTCATCAATCTTAACACTAAATCCTCAGTTTTAGTGTTATGTAAGTCATTATTAGTTGTCGTACCACTATACATCTCCATGTTTAGTAAGTATCCATCAGAAGTAGTTAGTTCGAAAAATTTTATCCCATAACGAGATTTTTTACCTTTAATATAATACTAAAGCCAAGTCTTCCACGAAAATGAAGTAAACTTTCATCCAGGGAAAGCTCCTTACTTGGGGCAAAAGTCGCTTGGCACTGGGAAATGATAAGGTCTATTAAAGGTTGTACCTTATCTTTTCTTTTTGCTTCAGGTCGGGAGCAACATATGACCCTCAAAATTTGTTCAAACCGTCTACCCGACATAATATAATTAAAAATTGGGTGAAAGTAAAAAATGTCTTTGTGTGAAAAAAAACGACGTATGTTTGAGGTGGATATCTGACCTTGTAATAGACAAAGTCCCAAAAACTGTTTCATTTCATCGACTGTAATGCAACGAAAAGATGCGTTTCGAGAACTTTTTGATTTAGTCTTCGATGCAGCTGTCTGAATTACACCATAATGGTTGGTACATCGGAGAATATAATCGAAAATGTTAGGCGTAAAGAAAAGTTCGAATACTTGTAGTGGAGTTGAATCAAGATCAATATTTACTTTTATACCACATGTAGAACTATCAAAACTGAAATCAGGAATGGGAGCAGTTGTATTTTCCCACAACTCCTCCGACTTAGGTGTCTCTTTGTTCTCTGTTTCTGATGTAAGACCACTTGCACTAACCAAATGCTCAGGTTCTTGTTCTATTGATGACGTCGAATCTGAAGAGTCTTCATCGGGAACATAGTCTTTATCGGAACCGTATTCACCGTCCACGTCTCCATACGGGTCTTCCTCTTCATCTTCATCGCTAGTGGACACTTCATCATACAGTTGAAGTAAGCGCTGTTTCTCCTTTTCGTAAGAACACATCTAATACAAAAAGGGAGTATTTATTTCGTTATATCTTTACCTATTTCGTTCCATTTACTTCCGAAATACAATCAAAACTGCACACGGCACACACAAAACTAAATAACATGAACGAATAGCATATTTACGTACCTTTTGCAGGATAAAATTGCCGAAGTAAACAAGCGTACTGCAACGTGTCACTGCGTGTAGACTACATGTGAGTTGTCGCATAGGAAAGACGCTGAATAGCGTTGTGCGCGCGTGCGCATCGCACGAATGTGTACGTGTCATACAAAATAAAGAGAGAGAATCCTTCCCTTATATGAGGCACTGGTATACTTTAACCTCACTCGTTTGCGACACTAAATATGGTAATACTGGTATTTGATAGGGAAGTCTGACGCTGTACAGCGTCAACGCCCTTCAACGTGTTAAGATGTTTATTTTTATTCACAAGAAAACAGTTAAAAAATTAAAAAAGTGCCCTAATACAGAAAAAACAAGGTATCTTTGAAAAAAGTTGTTGTTTAGTGTTTGCATTCTTTTTGCCGTCACATTTGACAATTTTAAAAACGTTTTAACTTTTGCATCGCTATAAATTTACTTATTTTAGACAGCATTGACACATTTGAAAATGGCAGTAAAACTTACTGAATCAGAACGAATTGAGATATTAATGATGCGTGGGTACGGTGATCGTCAACGTTCTATTGAAGAGGTTCGTATTTTGTTTAATACTGTTTATCCGGATCGTCACATTAGTAAAAGTACGGTATGCCGAACAATTCAAAAGTTTGAGGTCTTTCGTCAGGTGAAGGATTTACCTAGAAGGGGACGTCCATTAACAGCAACATATGAAGAAACTAGTTTGAATGTGTTACTTACAGTGGAAGAAAATCATCACGTGTCCACAACAGAATTAGGTCAAATTTATGAGATCTCTCAAAAATCTGCTCAAAAGATTCTTAAATCAGCAAGAATGAAAGGCTATACAATGTATCCCGTCCATGAGTTAACTGAAGATGATCCAGATCGTAAACTACATTTTTGCGAAACAATGACGGAATTGATCGAGCAGCAGCCTAATGTTTTAGATCACATCATTTTTTCAGATGAGGCAACGTTTTGTCTCAACGGCACTGTGAACAGACATAATTGTCGCTACTGGTCAATTGACAATCCGCATTGGATTAAAGAAGTCCATACACAGCGCCCTCAAAAGGTGAATGTCTGGGCTGGTCTTGTTGGAAACAACATCATAGGACCATTTTTTATAAGAAGAAATTTAACTGGCAACGTCTACTTAAATTTATTGCGAAATGAGGTTGTTGCAGCACTTGCGGCCCTCTTTCCAAATGCAAACATAGGTGATCACCCTAATGCACATTTTTGGTTTCAACAAGATTTATTTATTTATTTATTTATTTCATTGTCCAACAGTACTGAGTACCACTTACAGGACAGAAAACAACAATATACTACAGTATACTATCCCAGGTAGCAGACTGACGTGAAAATTACGTGAATATTTGGAGAAAA
>SMLS01032602.1:0-20055 GCA_004785975.1 Popillia japonica | reverse complement strand
ATGATAATTATCATGTGTGCGCCTCACGTGTTAATTTATGCTGATATCAAGTTTCTTTTCCTTTTATCATTATTTTTGTGTGTATGTTTGAATCATATTTCTGTTTCACTGTAAAGGGGTTTATGGAAGAACAGATGATCTCACGATCCATCTGAATAAACCCCCTTTGGCTGAACTTCTCTAATTAGGTTTTAATGTATTTATATTTTGTTAATATTCAGACCAATAAATGTGTATTATTATTATTATTATTATTATTAAATAGAGTATTGGAAAAGACTTGGCGTTTCTGAAGAATTTTTGGACTTTTACTACAGCTGGAGGAAAAACTATAAAATTAATGCACGCATAGCTTACGGTAGAGCGAAAGAACAAAAAACAAGCGGTGAACCCGGAACATTAGTTAATAACGGAATTGTAAGCAAATTGATATCGAACTACTTGGTTAGAGGGGAAGGCCCAATGTCCATTGTATACAAAGGAGATGATTTTTGCAAAAGGCAATGTAACCTAAGAATCGACAAGGATGCAGAAGGAAGGGTCAATTCAGCATGTGCATTAAAACTAAAAGTTTCAAATGGTGCGGGTGCTGAATTTTGCGGTTTAGTTTACAACGGTGGAACATTATACCCAAGTATTCCCAGAAAATTAAACAAAATACATGCGCATAGGTATAGGGACCTACACCATTGGCAAGAATACCAACAGTCTTTAAGAGACTGGATAAATAGACTAACCAAATATGGAGAAAACAGAGTTGTGGCTTGCAACGCTGACATGTACGGCTGTCAGTTCGAGGAAATGCGTTTAGCTCTAGACTCTATAAATAGTTTTTCACATATTGATGAAGAACAATTCTACTTAAGAGCTGAAAAGAGGGTTGAACATTCACCACTCGTATACCTAAATAAAAGTGGTGAATTAAAAGTCATGTTATAGAATGGTGGAACAACTCACGTACGCACCCAAAGGGCAATTAATAAAGAAGTCTATTATAACTTTTTCAAAATTAGTGATCCCAGTACGCCTCGGACTCCCCAACAAGAAGAAGACTTGGGCGCTAAAAGGAAAATTACAAGGCCAAGAATTCGAATTGAAACACGTGCGTCCTCTTCGTCTACCGAAAGCATTGGAGGAACGACTAGAAGTACAAAGAAAGTACAACAACCGGTCACGAGACTAGCCAAAACACCTTTAACAAGCCCAGAACCGATAGTCGAAGATAAACCTAGTCCCACTCAATCAACTACACAGAGGGAGGAGTACTACAGTGCTAAGAGCGAGGAAACTCAATTTGGTTTCGACGAAAGTGCCAAACCTATCGACGATACACTAACACACCTTGTACAGAGACTTTCTCCTAGGGCAAATCAGCAACGCACACCACCAATAATGGCACAACCGGCAGAGCAATATCAACCATACACTCCTAAAGTTGAATTAATGGAGTTTGACAACTGGTATGAAGGGTCGGAAATTATGCAGGCGTTACATGCCATGCAACGACAAAACTTTCACCTGCAAACAAGCAGAAGTAACATGCTTGACATATTAAACGGATTAGACACACAAGCTCCTTTCGCAAAGGCCAAACGCTTTCCCGATGGAAAGATTTATATCTGTGAATCTTCTGGGGACTGGGTCAGAAAACTTATGCAATTAAGAATCGCTTTGGACTTTAAAGATCCTGTTAAAGATCCGAAAGCAACCTCAATAAATACATGTGTTTTTTGTAGTCGACTAGATGGTATCTAGTTGTGAGTTCAACAATTAATGTTTTTTGCGATGAGTATAATTTGGGATTTTTTCGGCCACGAAAGGATCACTGTCGGATATGCATGGCGTATGAAAGTCCAGGTCATGACAAACAAATTTTAATGCTGACTATCAAGAAGACATAAATGCCAAAAATAGAGCACGCCAAGAAAAGAGATCGGACATTGCAAAGGCGATTGCTTCGGAGGGAAATGTACTTTGTGGTAACTTTGATTTGCAACAGGTACTTTTAGTACCACGTGACAATACAAATAATGAGTTGTTTTATAAGCAACGGCTTAAAACGTATAACTTTACTTATACAACACCGTCTCTCATCAAGGTGACTGATTTATGTTGAATGAAGTGGAAGGGAAAAGAGGCAGCTGCGAAACTGCGAGTTGGCTTTATTCTTACTTCAAGTGTTTACCAGATACAGTGGAGCATATTGTTTGTTATAGCGATAGGTGTGGCGGCCAAAATCTTAACAAATTTGTGGCAGCTATGTGTTTAAAAGTAGTTCAAGAAGTTCCTCATTTGAAAACAATAGACCTCAAGTTTCTGGTGAAGGGACATAGTGAGATGGAGTGCGACTCGATGCATGCTGCCATAGCTACCGAACTTAAAAGAGTTGGAAAGGTACATATCCCTTCTGTCTGGAAAACAATAGCAAGATGTGCTCGAAGAAAAGGAGACAAGCCTTACATTACTCATGCCGTTTCACATAAAGATATTTTGAATTGGAAAAAATATGCTGAGAGCGCTTTTATTTTCCGAAAAGAAGATAATAGCAGATCTGCAGTTAATTGGCAAAAAAATTTCTTGGTTAAACTTTTCAAAAAATTTACCAAATGTTATCTCTTTCAAGGAAAACTTCAATGATGAATTCAGATATCTGAATTGCGAGAGAAAGACACGTACTTCAGCTGGTGGTTTGGAATCGTCATACTGTGGACAAATAGGTCTCAAGCAAGCAAAGTACGACGCTCTCATCTCTTTATTTCATATGAAGCCAACTGCCCTTCCTGAGGAATATCGATTCTTCTACGAAAATTTGCCATGTCTGGGTGCTAAACGCAATAGAGGGATAGAGATATATCTTCTGACACTGACGTAGATAGTGACTAGTGAACGGTGTTTTCAATAATATAATATATAATACAATGCTTTATTATCGCCTACGAAAGAAGTACAATTTCTTGGTATTTTGCTGGATGAGACCTTAAACTGGGAGAAACATTGTACCGATGTTATCGCGAAAATGAACAAAGCTGGCTACCAAATTAGAAACTTAAAAAGTATATTACCATTAGGAACCGTACTGTGTTTTTATTATAGTGAGGTTTATTCTCGGCTAAAATACGGCATTGCCTTCTGGGGGTCATCGGGTCATGCACATGGAGTTTTTTTCGCTCATTAAAGAATTATCAGATGTATTGCTAATATAAGGACAATTGAATCCTGTAGACCTTATCTCAAAAATATTTGGCTGACTCACGTCACCACTGTGTGATATTAATTTGCTGATGCAATTAAATGCATGTAACAACAGCTTATTAATTATTATTACGAGAACATTACCGTTAGTTCAGAGGAAGCTATTAATATTTGTATTAATTTCCATCCACAAGGTGCCTCAAATAAGATATGGATAAAGCATCGTCAGTTACGAAGAACAGGAACAGCAACATACAATTTGTTTACCTATTACCATGGCAAAAAAGCCGACTGGGAATCAAAAATATTAAATATTATAATTCCCACATTCACTAATAATTATGCAACTAAATACGGTCTGAATTATGAAAAAGTAGCCAAAGAATCATTGGTAAATGATTTTAATACGGATATGTTTGAAACAGGGTTAGTTGTCAATCACAATATTCCATTTTTAGCATTTAGTCCAGATGGTTTCATAGTACAGAATGACCAAACCATTCTCATCGGGATTAAATGTCCTTTCTTGGTGATTGAGCATACTTTTTAAGGGAATAAGGGACGATTCTATTGCAGAAATTAGTTGATTGTTTGAAAATACTCTGTTAATATTTTTAGAAATACGGTATTGGAGAAAAAACATAATCGGTATCACAGTGCAACACGAACTGTAATTGAAAATACTTTTGGACGCCTAAAAGGAAGGTGGCGAATGCTGAAATATGTTAATGTCAATTCAATTAAAAAGATTGTATTAATTACCACTGCATGCTGCGTACTACATAATTTTACATATTTATTGAACGATTGTTGGACTGGGGTAAATGAAGATGATGATGAAATTCAAAATGAAAGAGAAAATAGAAACGTTGATAATCTAACGGGAGCTGCAAAAAGAAATGAAATAACACTTTCTTTTCAGTGATATTGAAAATATAAAGTAAAATTGTTTGAAATGTTAACATATGTGTTAATTTATTATTTATATTTATTATAATAAATTATAAATTCTTTCTATATAATAAATAAAAAACTGAATTGAGAATTTGATGTAGTCTTTTTTAAGTTTTAATTCGCAATTCCTAGACTAAAATTTTAATCCGATTCGCTTGAATTTGACGCAGATCGCTTCCTTTTATTCATTTTCCTGAATACAGCAAGCAATTCCCTTTTGTAATTTGTTTGCTCTGTCAATAATTTTTCTATTGTAGGAAAGTGCTTTTCATTAGCTTCTGTTTGCTGCTGGTAAAAATCTTTAAAAACATCAATAATTTTATCTGCATTTGTTTTAGGTTTTAACTTCTTTTTCGCAGTGAATCTGTTTGTTGGTGTGGAAGTTCCAGAAGAATTCTGTGAAGTAGATGAATAGATGATGATAGAAATTCTTTTCGTTAAACACTACAAAGATAAAAAACTAATGATGAAGTATATACTTAGGCAAGGCTTTATATTCTGCACCTGTTTGCTTGCTACTTTTGTTGATATGTTGATAGGATTTTAACAAATTGTGGTATTTCTGTCTACAACGTTCAGCACCTTCTTTGCCTTCACCAACTGTATAACCTAAGGCTGTGTTCCGTAAATACAATATTGCAACCGTGATTTTGGTAAACCTGAAAGTCGTATATTTACGGAACTCGGTTATCTGAAATTTGTAAATTCAGTTGTTACCAGACAAACCGCATTTCAATTACGGTTACTGTTGGTTTGTTTTTGTGTGACATAAGATAATAATATGGAGGTTAAGTACAACATTTATAAAATATATTTATCGATTATATGTAACTATTCGCTTTTTATTATAGAACCTTGACAAAATAACATGTGCATACTGTTCTTATGTGATTGCACACAGTATCGAAAGTGCACAAAGGCATATACCTCTCCATTCATGTTTAGCATCAAGTGATCACATCAACATTGACGATCAGGGTAGGGCCTTTATATATTAATGTAATTCTACGGATACGGAGAAATCTGGTGTAAAATGTGATGAAAAGTGGCGAAATTTGAAAAAACAATATGATAAAGTTTTGCGCGTAAATAATACTACAGGAGCTAAAAGAAAAGAATGAATATATTTAGTAATGCCTTAATTTTTTTTAAGAAAAAATCTAAAAGATATTGTTTTAGAAATTGCATAGTATGTATATCATTCCGAAACCCCAGCATTAATCCAATTGCCACATGCTCCAGTACTGGTGCATATAAACATCGGATCATTAAAGATAATGTAAACAATTCAACTGTGGAGGGTGGTAGGTACTGTACTACTGATCTTATATCTATAAAAATATGTTTATTCTTCATAGATGAAAATATAAGTGATAATGTAGTGGATGATAAAGAGTTTAAAAAAAAGAGAAAGTAAGGAAGATGCGAAAGAAAGACGGCATAAAGAGAAGATGGAGCAGAGAGACAAGTTCTTTAGTTTCTTTAAGAGCAATGTTGAAGGGCAGCCAAACTAACAGTATAGTTTTGTACTGTTTTTTTAAATATATTTTGTACCAAAGATTAATATTTCATTTGTGAATGTTGTATAGTATTATTTTTATTTGGTTTTAGAATATACTTTATTTTGTTGTAAAATCTATTTTATTTATGATATATGAAATACTACATATTTGTTAATATATAGTTATTGTCAATAAAAATGTTATATATTGTTACTATTTTTTTTTAAATTGTGCAACTTTAAATTACCTAATAAATTTTGTTTCAAAAGAAAAACAAAAATGTAGTTATGTACAGTTTATTGCGCGAATTTCTTAATAAATTACATTTAATAAACTCAAATAAAATACAGCAAAACTTTCTCTCGAGTTCTAATTCTAATAATACTTTAAAATTTATATTAAATGAGTTCTCCACAAATTCTGTTCCTTTTAGCAAAACCACTTTCGTTTACGTTTTCTTCAAAGTCCAAGTTGTCTTCATTTACTATCTGCACTTCCTCTTCAAGTTCCAATACATCTTCTTGTAGTATACATATGTTGTGTAAAACACAACATGCTACAATGTATTTTGGGGCCCAATCCAGACGACGTACATCCATGAATTTTAAAATACGGAATCTGTTTTAAAAGAGCAAATGCCCTTTCTATGGTAGCCCTACATTTTGAAAGGCGATAATTGAATCGTTTTTGATTCACAGTTAAATGTCCATTGTCTTTGTATGGTGTAAGCAATTGTGGAGTACAAGGATATGCTTTGTCGCCAATAATATGGGTATCACGCGGAAATTTCGTCTCTTTATCCATTGTCATGTATTCCCATACTTCGCTCCTTCTTCGGACAGTAGCATCGTGTATAGATCCCTCTTCTCCAGCATAGCAGTGGGTAAACAAAAGGCGATGGTTACAAACAGCCTGTTAAAAGATAAACGTATTTGACGTCATTTGACAGATTTATATGACAATAAGATACCTGTAGTATTAAGCATGGAAAGTTTTTCCGACAAATATATGATATACCATCTTCTTTTGGCATGGGTATTGGAATTGGGTTCTGTTTGACTGTTCCAATATCAATTTTGTATAATTTGATCATTCTGGAATAAATAAATTACTTACTAATATATGTACCATCGATGCAGCCTATAACATTTGGAAAACCTAACTGATTAAATCCATCAATAGTGTCAATAAAACTGTTGTCTGTCGGCCATAAAATTACAGGAAAGTAGGAGGGCTATGTCACTACGGCGCCAACCGGTTCTTTAGGTTTTTTCCGCGGTAATTACTTTCATTTTCTAATTAGGCTTTCTAATTGACGGAATTCTGCTAGGAATGTTGATATTTTGGCCCTGAAGTGGTTTCACTTGCATTATTTAGCTAATTATTTTAAAAATTTTGGGAAATTTTACATAATATTTTACTCTAAGTAATTAATGTTCTTAAAGAATGCTGATTAGGCGTGAGTGTCACGTCAATAATTGTTTTAAAAATTTTGGGAAAGTTTAAAAATATTTTACTCTCTAAGTAATTAATGTTCTTAAAGACAGTTGTACACAATTTTTAAATCTAAGAATCTAAGAAATACAAAACAATATAGGAATGTTGATATTTTGGCCCTGAAATGGTTTCACTCGCATTATTTAGGTAATTGTTTTAAAAATTTTGGGAAAGTTTAAAAATATTTTACTTTCTAAGTAATTAATGTTCTTAAAGACACAGTTGTACACAATTTTTAAATCTAAGAATCTAAGAAATACAAAACAATATAGGAATGTTGATATTTTGGCCCTGAAATGGTTTCACTCGCATTATTTAGGTAACTATTTTAAAAATTTTGGGAAATTTTACATAATATTTTACTCTAAGTAATTAATGTTCTTATTAAAAAAATATTTTACCTTCTAAATACCAAAGCAGATATTCGGAATTTTTGACACTCGCAGTTCTACACCATTTTAAATCTAAGAATCTAAGAAATACATTATACACTACTACATAGCATGGTAACAACCGAATTATAATAACCGAATTATGTCTTTAACGTCACCGTTGGAATGTGCATGGAACGCTGCTAATTAGGCGCGAGTTTCACTTTCAATAATAATAATTGCTTTAAAGCAAATATTCGGAATTTTTGGCACTCACATACATGCTAATAGAATGTGATCTAATGTCTGGAAATTTTTAAATTTCGTTTTTCTAAGACCTTAATTTTTACGTCACAGCTTTAGCAATGAAAAATCGCATATAAGCAAATGTAAAATAATGTTTGATATTAGTGTCTCCTGCACTTAGGTAAGTATTCGTATTTTGCGTAATATATTATTTAATATTTTTAATACTTGATGTTATGTGTGTTTTATTTTAGTACCTATTTGTTAATTCCTTGCCACTTAGATCATTTTTATATTTTGGTGAGTGTTTTGTTTTATTGTTATATGTTGAATATACATATTATTTAATATGTTTAATATCTTGTTTAATATATGCGTGTTTTAGTCGAAAATGGCATCTGAAATTGCAAATAACATGGTTGAAGCCATGGAGCGCGTTAAACGCAATCTCCGAAGAGGTGAGAATGTAACACCTTACGTGCAACTATGCGCTACCAACCTTCTGCTGTTAAATAATGCAATGGAGGAGGCGAAGAGCGTCGGGGAACGTAGCAAATTGCAGGCTGCGATATGTAGAATGTTGGGCTACCAGGCCTTCTTCGAGTCCTTGGATATTCGAGGAGGCGGCAGCAGCAGAATTCAGGCCGAACGAATTCGCTGGCATGACGTTCAATCTGCGTTTAGGAGTAGAATTCGGACAGGTTGTATCGTGAATCTACGTCATGTAGATCCGCGAAGTTTCCTTGACGACGCAAGAATCATGACGGTGGAACGTATCGCCGAGGAATTGCGGAAGGCCCCATTTTTAAAAATCAACGCTGTCTTCACTGGAAGATTTACAGTGCAAGATCGCGTTGAATTCAAACATATTGCGACCCGTAATAGACCAGTCAACTTAGATACCAATCTAGTGGACTGGTATGATAGACACATTAAAGCGGTAATATTGACAGAACTGGAAGAATTTCAAGTAAGTTAAATCTGTATTTTTTTGTCATACTTATAATTTAATATTGTAGGAACGGGATAGCGGATGGGCGTTGGATGCAGTTGTTGATTTAAACATCAACAACCACAACCCCCAACGTGCTGGTTCCTATTTACCTCTACCACCATCAATTGCACGAAAGCAAGCATGTATTAACGTGCGTAATAAGGATGATGCATGTTTTGCTTGGGCAGTGGTCTCCGCTCTGTACCCCGTAGATCGTCATCATCATCCTGACCGTACGACAAGTTATCCCCATTATACACAGGTGTTGAATGTGCGTGATATAGCGTTCCCCATATGTCGTGCTGACATTACCAAATTTGAAAAACTAAACAATATTAGTGTTAATGTATACGTATTAGATAAAAAACTAAAGTGTGTACCGAATCGTCTGTGTAAAAATAAGAAAGACCGGCATATCAATTTACTTTTAATTCAAGACCGCGATAAAGCCCACTACGTATGGATAAAAGACCTTTCGCGTTTAATTTCAAAGCAATTAACTATACGTCAACACAAAAAGTTCTTCTGCGATAGATGTCATCTTATTTTTACACAGAGGAAAAACTTCGGCAGCATGAACTTAATTGTGAGAACATTAACGAATGTAAGGTGTCGTTCCCTGACGAAAAAACAATTAAATTTAAAAATTATAAAAACAAGTTAACGGTTCCATTTATTGTGTATGCTGACTTTGAATGCTTAGTGCAACCCACATTAGACAATAAGAAAACACATAAACACGTCCCATATAGTGTAGGTTATTACTTTAAGTGTAGTTTTAGTGAGGACCTTAGTTATTATCGTAGTTATAGAGGTACAGACGCTGCGGAGTGGTTAGTGCGCGAACTTAACGAAATCCGCGAGAACGTTGAGACTGTTTATTGGTGCCCCATCTCCATGGAAAAATTATCGCGTGAACAATACCTCCAATATGCTACTTCCCCTATTTGTCACATCTGTGAGAAGCCACTTGGACAGGAACGAGTTCGAGATCATTGTCATTTAACTGGAAAATACAGGTATGTTTGCAAAATATTTTAATAAGAGAAAAATAATAATTAAATTGTTTGTTTACAGAGGCGCAGCTCATATGCAATGTAACCTGGAACTTCGGGATAGCAAAACCATTCCCGTTGTATTTCACAACCTCTCAGGGTACGATGGTCATATTCTGGTGGAGGAACTGACAGCTGCAGGGCAACTGCGAATTATACCTAACAATACAGAACAATACGTTGCCATGACGTTAACTTCGGATGATTCAGAAGTAAAATTCAAATTTATCGACTCCTTCAGATTTATGGCCTCATCCCTGGAGAAGCTGGCCTCGTATTTGAACCAGTACCCAATCTTAGACAGCCAATTTAACGTGGACACCTCCCTGCTGAAGAGGAAAGGAGTATTCCCCTATAGTTATATGAGTTCATTAGAAAAGTTAAATGAACAACATCTACCACCCATTGATGCGTTCATAAACGACTTGACTAACACTTCAATTACACCTGGGGACTATCAGCACGCACAGATGGTGTGGTGGGAGTTTAAATGTACAACTATAGGGGAATATTCATATTTGTATATGAAGACTGACATCTTGCTGCTTGCGGACGTTTTCGAAAATTTCCGGAGTAGCTGCAGGAAGAATTACGGATTGGATGCTGCCCACTATTACACGGCTCCAGGTCTGGCATGGGATGTTATGCTAAAGCATACTGGTGCGGAACTGGATACGCTGCAGGATGTAGATATGCTAATGTTCCTTGAGAGCGGCATTCGAGGAGGTATGACGCAGTGTTCGGCCAGATATGGAAAAGCAAATAACAAATATATGCAGGACTACAACCCCAATCAGCCGAGTACGTACTTGATGTACTACGACATCAATGCCATGTACTCCTGGGCAATGTCGCAGTACCTCCCGTATGGCGGTTTGGAATGGGTGGAGGACTCGACAACTTTAAATTACAATGTAGCCGACGACAGTCCCATAGGCTACATATTAGAAGTAGATCTGGAGTACCCTCAACACATTCATGACAGGCGCAGCGACGTCCCGATGGCTCCAGAAAAGACCAAACCGCCTGGTAGCAAGGAGGAGAAGATGCTAGCCACGCTATACAACAAGAAAAATTATGTAGTGCACTACAGAAATTTAAAACAGTATGTTAGTGAGGGACTTGTGGTCACAAATATACATCGTGCACTACTATTTAACCAAAGCGCGTGGTTAAAACCATACATCGACCTGAATACTGTGTTGCGTCAAAATTCAAAAAATGAATTTGAAAAAAATCTATTCAAACTTATGAACAACGCAGTTTTCGGAAAGACTATGGAAAACGTGAGACTGCGGCGAGATATTAAAGTGGTGGGCAAATGGGATGGACGATACGGTGCCGAAGCTTTAATAGCAAAACCAAATTTTAAATCCAGAACAATTTTTAACGAAAATTTAGTAGCAATAGAACTATTTAAAAACGAACTTTTGTTTGATAAACCTATATATGTTGGTATGTGTGTGTTAGATATATCTAAGACTATATTATATGACTTTCACTATAATTTTATGAAAAACTTTTATAATAATAAGTGTAAACTGTGTTATACGGATACGGATTCCCTTATTTACGCGATAGAGACGTTAGACGTGTATGAAAATATGAAACAGAACATTGCCCGCTTCGACATGTCGGACTATCCTGCAAACAATGTGTATGGAATGCCGCGAGAAAACAAAAAAGTGCCTGGGCTAATGAAGGATGAAGGTGCCGGTAAGTTGCTGTTGGAATTTGTGGGACTTCGGGCTAAGATGTATGCCTGCCGATACCAAGATACGGACATCAAGAAGGCGAAAGGGGTGAAGGGGTATGTGGTCAAACAGCAAATCACGTTTCATGACTATGTGAGCTGTTTGATGGGGGAAAGGGAGATGTCCCATGAACAACGTGGAATAAGATCGTTCCACCATCAGCTATATACCACCACGCAATCCAAGATATCCCTGAGCCCCTTCGACAACAAGAGATTCCGAGTTCGAGGCTTTACCGACACCTTGCCTTGGGGACATTACAGCGTACCATCGAAGTAAGTATAAGTTAGTACAAGTTAAAACTTGCATAAATTTTATTTTTTATTTGTTACAGCTAAAACCGTATAGGAGTATATAAATTCCTTTCCGAGTGACCGTATATCCCCCACTACACCTCCCACCAATTTTTATAGCTTATATATTATAGTTTATATTTTAATGTAAATTAGTATGTCTGTAATTTCTAGTGCTGTTAAACGCGTTGAAACATGGAAACAGGTAAGTTTTACATTTAAACAATAATAATAATAAATTATAATATGTATTTCTTGTTACAGTTGCACAATACGACAATTTTATTGAAAACGCTTTAAAAATGAGGGAAGATGCTATTATCCGTGAAAATCAACTAATTTTGTTACAAACGCTGTTCATATCGAGTTGATCACGGACTTATCCACTGACATGTTTTTAAATTGTTTCAAGACATTTATTAGCCGTCGTGGGTTGTGCAAGACATTGTGGTCTGACAATGCAACAAATTTCAAAGGTGCTTATAAAGACATTTTGAAAACCATGGCAGACATTAACAACTCTATCAAGGTTAAAAATTATATCGAGTCAAAAGAGAATTTTATTCCTGCTCGCACTCCTCATTTTGGCGGAATTTGGGGGGCTGCGATAAAATCAACAAAGACTTATTTGAAAAATGGTATTGCTAATATACGACTAACTTATGAATCCTTTTATACCGTTCTAGTACAAATAGAAGCAATCCTTAACTCTAGACCCTTATACCCACTTTCCAATGATCCAAACGACTTGCAGGCTCTAACTCCAGCCCATTTTCTAATGGGAGAGTCTCGGAGTCTTGGAGAGCGTTTAGTGAACTGTCTAATGAAATTAAAAAACAGAAAGTCTCGGTAAATTCATCTTATGCTGATAAACTTAAAATGAACAACGAACCGGTGTTGTTAATAAAGCCAAAGAATGATGGACAAACTAGTGGAGTAACCAAAGAGGATGTAAGAAAGTGGATAGATCCTACTGAAATTGAAATTTCTGGAATAAAAAATGTCAGTCGAGGAGGCATTATGATTGAATGCAAAAACAATCAAGCAATATCTAAATTAAAGCATGAAGCGCAACTTAAATTAAGCGAAAAGTATAGCATTAATGAACCTAAGAAGAGGAGTCCCCGTGTGAAGATAACAGGAATGAGGGATAAATGAAGACAAGAATAAATATTAAGTAAGATAAAATCGCAGAACAAGTTTATAAATCCAAGTAAATGTAATATAAAGACAGTGCATATTGCCGAGATGAAAGCGATCAAAAATCGTCCAATTAAATACTTTGCTTATGCAGAAGTGGATGCAGAAGCTTACCGTAATCTTATGGAAATAAAGAAAATTAATATTGGGTGGGATGTGTGTACTGTTCATGATGCTGTTTATGTTACTCGATGCTATAAATGTTGTGGATATAACCACAAAGCTAGAGACTGTAAAAAGTTGAAAGATGTCCAAAATGTGCAGGTAGTCACGATCTAAAGTAATGTAAAGCTACAGAGAAAGAATTAAAATGTGTCAACTGTGAAGAGACAGTAAGTAGATTACATTTAAGAATTGATAGTAATCATGCGGCTTGGGATAACGATTGTCCTGTTTTCAAACGCAAAATGGAAATCGAAAGAAATAAGGTAAATATTTTAGAATAGATAATTCGCTTTGCAAACAGATAATATATATGTACTGTGAAAGCTTACTTGCTCATTTTGCACAAATACAAATTGCTATCAAAACATATGAACCTATCATAATGATGGCATCGGAGACTTGCGTTACATCTGAAATATATCAATCTGAAATTATAATAAATGGATACAATGTTGTAAGATTCAACCCTCACAGCAGGCACACCGGCGGTGTTAAAATGTACATACGAAAAGGTATAAAATATACTGAAACTACTAACTTAGTATTTGATAACAACGTATGGTTGTTGGGTATCACAATAACAGCAGGCTTTGATAGAGGATTTTATGGAGTATTATATCATAGTCCGAACAAGAATGATGCTGATCTCTTGACATACTTTGAATCTTGGTGTGATGATAATATAGAAAATAATAATGTTTATACGATAGTAGGCGATTTCAATATAGATATGTCTAAAGAAACATGTTACAGTGAGAAACTTAAAAATATCATTAATGCTAATGGCATGAAACAAATTGTTAATTTTTCTACTAGAGTAAACAAAAATTTTAAAACTACAATTGACCTGATTATAACAAATGCATCACATGCCACAATAAATGCTTGCGATTGCAGTGTTTCCGACCATTAAGCATTGCAAATAATATTTAATAGCAACCTACATATAAAATCCAAATCTAATCGACAAGTAAATGTTCTGGACAAAAGTGCTTACACAGCAGCGCACATTTATAGAAATCACCTTAGGCAAGTTAATTGGAATGAGATTGATGGAATCGAATTACAACATAGGGCTGAATTGCTAACGGAGGTAATGCAAGATTGCTATTATAAATGCGTTAAATATAAAACTATTAAAGTCGGTCGGGGTAACCCATGGTTTACAGAAAATATGCGTGTAGTGCAAAAAGAAAAGAATGCTTTATATAAAATAGCGAAAATTACACAATCTGAAAATGATTGGAAGTATTATAAAAATATTAAAAATTATTACAATAGGTAGGTTGGTAACATTTCACAGAAATAAATTTTACGAGGATCAAATAGACGCTACAAAGGGGGATTCTAGGAAAATGTGGAAGAGGCTTAAGGAAATAATTAATAACAATAATGACGCAAGTGTAGAATGTATTCAACTTGCATCTGGTATAGAAACCGAACCGGAATCAATTGCGGAATGTTTTAATAATTACTTTATTGAAAGTATAAATGAAATTCATGAAGGGATTGATGATATTCAAGATAATCGACTTTTTGAAACGGTAGGTCAGGAGAATAGAATATTTAGTGAATTTCAACCGACTACAGTGACACAATTAAAAGACACAATTGCTTCGATGTCAAATAAATCAAGTACCGATAACTTGGATGTAGAAGTTATTCAGGATGCATTTCCTGTGATTGGTAAGACTTTGCTAGGAATAATTAATCAATCTCTCAGATTGGGGACTTTTCCAAGTATTTGGAAAACTTCCACAGTAATACCAATATCTAAGCTGAAAAGTGCCAGACATTGTAACGAATTTCGACCAATTAATATGTTACCAACGTTGGAAAAAATATTGGAACATGTTGCTAAAGAACAATTAGAAAATTTTGTAGAGAATAATTCATTATTAGCGGATGTTCAGTCCGGTTTCAGGCGAACTCATTCTTGTGAGACCGCTTTGAATTTGGTGATTGCTAATTGGAAAGAAAAAATAGAAAAGGGCAATAAAATTGTTGCAGTCTTTTTGGATCTACAGAGAGCATTTGAAACAATTGACAGAAAACGTTTAATAGAAAAGCTTCACCATATTGGAATACGGGGGATCGCACTCAAATGGATTGAAGATTATATGCAGGAAAGAATGCAAGTGACTAAATTTCAAAATAATATGTCGTCGACCAGAGGAATCTCGTTAGGCGTTCCGCAGGGGTCAAAATAGGGTCCACTCTTATTTGTTTTATATATTAATGATATATGCGGTGCAACTACTGATTGTACTTTGAATCTGTTCGCCAATGATACACTTGTGAGTGTTGCAGAAAATAATATTGAAACTGCTGTTATTGAAATTAACAAGGAACTAAAAATACTTTCTAAGTGGTTAAAAGTAAATAAACTTAAATTAAATACGTCCAAAACAAAAGCAATGATAATTGGTGCTAAACAGTTGTGTGCGGATAATAATGGTGACATTGTTGTTGATGGTGCACATATAGAACTTTTAAAAGAAATTAAATACCTTGGTATTATTATAGACAACACATTATCTTTTAAGAGCCACGTAGACTATATAGTTAAAAAGGTTGCTAAGAAAATAGGTTTCTTTGGTAGAATTAGTTCCAAACTTAATACCTGGGCAAGAATTTTGGTATATAAAAGTATTATTGCCCCACACTTTGAGTACTGTGCCAGTGTGGCTTCTAATAGGAGATGGTGATATGTTTAAATTGCAGAAGTTGCAAAATAGAGCAATGCGAATAATATTGCACTGTAACAGATACACAAAAATATCTCATGCTGGAGGCGTTGCAGTGGCTTAGTGTTCGACAAAGAGTTTATTTTAATAGTTTGGTTTTGATATATAAAATTGTACATAGTAAAATGCCTAATTATTTAAATAGATATATTACATACAATTGTGACATACATGCATATAACACGAGAAATATAAATAGTTTTAGATTGCCGTTAAATAAGAAGTCTTGTTCACAGAATAATTTATATTACAAAGGATTGAAATGATATAATGAAATGTCTAGTGAAGCAAAACAGGCGAGTAGTATAAGTCAGTTTAAGAAATACTGTAGTTTGTATGTTAAAAATATATGTAACATTTAGTTAGTAAGAGTGATAATAGTGTATATGAAAACATCCTGGGATGAATAAAGATTATTATTATTGCTTTAACACCTGACAACAGATTGAATAATTATCATCACCTGCAGCGGCTGTATCCGCAGTTCTGGAAAAGATGGTCTTCAGACTGTTTACACACCATGCAGCAGAGAAACAAATGGATGTTCGACAGTCCAGGAGGTGTCCAGGTGGGTGATCTCGTGCTACTAAAGGAAGATATTGTACCTCCATTGAAATGGATCATGGGGCGGATCATCGAGGTGCATCTAGGTCAAGATGGAAGAAATCGAGTGGTTACTATTAAAACTGCTCAAGGAACCGTGGATCGCGGTGTACAGAAAGTGTGTTGCTTTCCTAAAAATTTTGATTGGACTTTACTGTTTTTATTTTACAGTTTTATCGTTGTTTGTCATTCTTTATTTTGAAAGTCAGGTCTTTCAAGGCCGGTATATGTTTAGGTTTCATATTCTTTGTTTTGTGGCTGTTGTTGCAATGAAAGTCCTACTTCTTCAACAAATATTTCCTCCTCAACATCCGTTGCCTCTCTGTTTACTTGGACAATACTACAAATTATTAGTTAAATTTATTTCTATTACATGATTATTGATTATAGCTAATTTTTATTTTCTCGTTCCTGGCGTCGTTGTCGTCTTAAAATAAATAGGTCTTTATTGCTTTTTCTATCATGTTTATTAGATGGAAGATTTTGTGATGGCAGAACACCCTTTTTGAGGTTTTTTTTTTTGTTTTCAAAGAGGTGGCTAAAATAAGTACAATTATATTACATGACCGTTGTTTAACTTCATTTTTACTTACATGGGTGAAAATCTGTTACTCTGAAATGTGCAGAACAGATCATCATACCCTTGGTAATGGGTTTTCCAATTTTTAAAACACTTCCCCACTGTAACTGCAACTTTTTATCTCTGGGGAAGAAGTGCATACTTATCGTCCCAGAACAATAATTTGAACATTGAGGCACAGAGCAATACCGCTTACATTTGCTTGTCATAATTTAAACAAATAATGTTCAGCAAAATTCAAATTATAACAGTTTACTACTAATGTACCTTTGAATTATAGCATAACCCAAATGTTTTGCTACGTGCTACAATTGCATATTTTGCCGCTACGTGTCGCCCACTTCGTTTTGCACCGCGAATAAGTTTTTAAGAAAACAGATCATCTTGCCATCTGCATCAACTATTTGGAAATGAATAGGAGAATCAGATTATTTGCCGGGTTTAAATAATACATTCTTGGCACTCCTTAAATTAAAAATTTCTACTACGGAGGAAGCAGAAAAGCAATGCATTACAATATTTGATGAAATACACTTGAAAAGCTCATTGGAATATTCAAAATATTTAGATATCATCGACGGATTTGAGGATTATAGAAAAGAATGTGGGCGAACAAAAAACATTCGTACAGATGCCCTAGTATTTTTATTAAGAGGAATACATGAGCCGTGGAAATTTCCACTGTGCTATTTAAGTTCACATTCTAGTAGCAATAAATTCACATTAAAAACTATATTATCAACAGCAACAGAGCAAACTATAAATATTGGATTACTCCCAAAGCTAGTAGTGTGTGACCAAGCAAGCAGTAATTTTGGGGATTTAAAGTTATTGAGAGCGGACATAAAAAACCTTACTTTTTGTAAAAAAATCATAAAATTGTTGCAATATATGACACCCCGCACATTTGTAAAAGTATTAGGAATAATTTGCTAAAGCATGATTTTATTTATAATTATACACGAGTGACATTTGATGATATAGATAAATCTAACTGCTCGTACACTGACCAAAATCACCGAGAAACATATTAATCCATTCGTATTTGAAAAAATGTATGTAAAATAACATTGCAACTGCTAAGTCATACAGTACTTATTCTACTTGATTTCTCAAAAGCATTTGATACTGTGTGTCATCAGCTTCTTATTGCTAAGTTGCATTACCTCGGGTTCTCTTTTAATTCTCTTATGCTCATGCAGTCTTACACGTACATAACGGTAATACTTCGAATAGCACAAATATTTTATCTGGCGTTCCCCAAGGTTCCATTTTGGGACCTCTTCTTTTTATTGTCTATACAAATGATATCTTAAAAGCAGTGAAGAATTGTAATATGCAGGCTGTTGTATCTTTAATAAAACTACACTATTTTCTTGTATCTTATTTATTCTACACCTCTAGTCTGTATCGTATATAAAACTTTGTTACTTGCTGTTACGTACATTACTTACTTTCTACTTATTTATATCTCTCTCTAATGACAGGTAAGGTGACAAATTCGGTATACTATTATACATGTCGGAATTTATACTTACCAACATATATACAACTTATATGTATATCCTAACACAGGCTTATGCTGATGACACGCAATTATTTTATTAATTTCCTTTTTACGAGTATCAACATGCAATGGATACTATCAATCAAGAATTGCATCGCATTGGTGAATTATCTCTCCAGCATAATCTCATTTTAAATTCTGAAAAAACCATAACGTTACTGTTTGGTGTAAGTCATCGTGTAGAGTTTTTGAAATTGCATCGCAAGCTGGAAATTTTTAATACTCGCCTACAATTTGTGGATTCGACAAAAAAAAATGGGTTTGCTTATGGATACTCGGTTTCGGTTTGAAGATGTCTCCATCTTAATTAAAAAGGCGTAGTCTGCATTAAGAGTTCTATATGCTAATAGACAAATTTTAACTGTTTCTTTGGAGTTAAAACTTTGTGAGTCACTTCTGTTGTCATTGTTTAATTACTGTGGCTTCATTTATGGACCGTGCTTATCTGTATATAACCGATCACGTATTCAAAGAACTCAAAACTCGTGTTGTCGTTTAATTTGTAATCTTCGTAGATAGGACCACGTTTCGGATCGAATAAAATCCTTGTCTTGGCTAAATATGGAGAATCGACGTAGATGTCATTTAATATGTTTTGTTCACAAACTCTTGAACACAGACTTCCCTTCTACTCCTCTTACTGGGTTTTTAATACCTAGGAACTTTATCCATGTTCTAAACACGCGTCATAAACATCAACTAACTATTCCTCATCACTCCACATCTCTGTTTAGGATATCTTTTAGCTACAACGCTTGTATATTATATAATTCTACCCCTGATTGTATTAAGTGTCTCAGTAACCATAGGAGACCCACCTGCTCTCTTTTGTGTTAGTTAGATTTGGTTTATATTATTTTTGTATTTATTTCCCGTTTAAAAAGTCTGTTGGTCAGTTCTTTTAAGAGCTATTGAATATATTTTCGCTTTTGTAAAGGTTAGTTATCTATTACTAGCATTAAATATATGTATAAATGATTTAATTGTAGGTTATAACCTCCAAAATGGCATTTATTGCTGAACACGATGCATTCATTTTAATGGCCCATTATAGAAGTGCAACACAAGATGCCGAAGGCAATTGGGGATATTCATTTCCAAGTTGTGTAGATCAATTTACGCAAGGCATCCCAGACTCTATGACTCTTTTCGACATCGCAGACATATAACACATTGCTTTGAGGCTAAACATTGTATTTGTAGAGGAAAATCGACTGGCAGGCCCACCAAATTAACTGATGATGTTGTAGACTGTAGAGGACATTCGACATCGAATAGAACATAGCCCTAATAAATCAGTTGAAAAACTGTCCGAACAAACAGGTATTTAATTAA
>SMLS01032579.1:0-10145 GCA_004785975.1 Popillia japonica | reverse complement strand
GAGAAAACAGGAATAACTTAACCTATTCAACAAACCATACACTATCCAATGAAACAACATTTCTTTGCCCTGTTTTTACGTGTTCTATTCTTCCATTGAATAGATTTTAAATAAACGAAATTCCCATGAAAAAAAATGTGATATTCAAAGCAATCCTCATGAAAAAAACCTTCTAATTTGTGTAAAGGTTAGACGACGACGCGTCATCATACATTCATTTTTTTCTTTCGTTGAGAAACCTAACGCGATGCATATCCCATTCTAGAAAAGCACACATACACACAGATATACACCAAAATACGGATGTAAATATAACAGTACACCATATTATATTATAGAGATCTCGGTAGACTCATAGCAGCAGTAGCTGTCGGTTCTCATTCTTTTCAAGCTCTAAACTCGTTATTGTCTGTGTGTGAACGTATGTTCTTTTCTTCTAAACTAGAAGAGATCGTGCTGGTCTATTTGCATGTGGGCATTGTCTGATTCTTTTTACGGTCGCAAGTGAAACGCTCATAAATTCATACGCTACGCCATTATTTACGGTTAGGATTGTATTATTACAACGGAGACCAAATTGCGAAACCGCCGTTGTCTGAGCCGCTTAAAATGAGCTATGTCGCATATTTCGCGACCCATCCGGATAATATTTGCCGTTTATTGGTGAATAATTATTCATGTGTGCACATAAAACGGGATCATTATTGCTTGCTACGGTAACCTCGAAACTTGCACAATTAGAATGGAAAATTTAACCAAAACTGAAACAAAAAATTTATGGTGAAGCAATAAAATGTTGTCGTGCATCAGGATGATGATACACTGCCACCTAAAAGATCTATTGTGTTCCCTATTTTCAGTGTATTTACAGCTGGCCGATCAGTTCGATACAATTTAAAAAGTGGAGAATGTTGGAAAGCTCCAGATTAGCTGATTTTTCCTCTTCAATTTCATTTGCTCCTAAATGCCAGAACAGTTTGAGAGTAGATGCATGGATGTTTCATCCTCTAGCCACAAAATCTACATTCGGCTTCCTTCGTTATTCCAAGCCTACTTTGGTGTCCGTTCAGTTTGCAGTGGCCTAAGAGAATCCCTGTCAATATGCGAATATTAGTTTTGCTGAGCTTAATACATTCTGAGGATCTCGTTTGGTTGTATGTTCCCAGAAAAGTTTTGCCTTGCCTCATACCATGGAGATTCTCCCAGTATTTGGATTTCCTCTGCTCTACATCACATTTGAACTTCTCGAGTAGTACACTGTTACTTAGGTATCCCGCAAAAAGGTTCAGGCCCCACAAAAGGTGTTCCGGTTCCCTTCTTAGCAAGGTTATCTGTTATTTCTTCCCTTTCACTCCGGTGTGTCCCGGAATCCACAATAGGGTTACCTTATTTCCTTTGCCTAGCTCCTTTAGTTTGTCTACGCACACCCAAACCATTTTGGAGCTGATAACGTTGGAGTTCAGCGCCCTGATGGCTGCTTGACTATCAGACATTATGAGAATCTCTTGCTTTTCATAGCTTCTATCGATGTTGAACTGGACGCATCTTTCAATGAAGTGTATTTCCGTCTGGAAGATACTTGGGTACATCCCCAAGCCTTCGGTATATTTCCCATTCCAGTTCCCTCTTCTGTTTTGGAACGATCACTGTACCATTTGATGGCGTTACTATTAAATTTGGAAACGGTGTCCTTGTCCCATTCACTTCTAGTAGCAAGCTTTGTGGTAAACCGTCACAAAACTGAACCTCCTTGGACAATCATGTCGGGGCATGTCCCAGGTTTCCTCGAGTTCAGGGGGCTAAGGCGCATGCCTAGCTAATCCTACCCCGATCATTCTACGTGTGGCCTTTTCGCTGCGATCTCCACCAAGATTTAGAGAAGAGCAAGGTTTAATACCACTGCAATGGCGGCTGTGGGACAAGTTCTCATTGCCTCAGTTATGCATACACAAGCTAGTCTTTGCACTTTGGCAAGATAAGGTTAGGTTAGATCAGGTTAGTTCTTTTGCTCTAAGCCTCTGCTCCATAAGTCATCATTGGTCTCACTATTGGAGTATACATCCAGAGCAGTATTTTGGGTTACATCCCCAATTATTTCTTGCAAAGTTTCTACAGACTATTTACGTCTTTTTTGCCTTGTTCGTTACTTGAAGCTCATGCTTGTTCTACGAAAGTTTATTGTCTAGCATAAGGCCTATATATTTCACCTCCTTCTTCCAATCTATGTCTTGCGCATCAATCCTTATGGTTTTGGCGCCACGTTTTCGTAGTAGTAAGGCCTTTTTGGACAAGGTCGCAGAGGGTATTCTCAAACTTGCATAAATGACTATGTGTACCGCTTTTTTCTACTGATTTCAGAAGAAATGATGTTAGGCTAATAGATCTTTCGGATTTAGGGTGCCTAACATCCTTTTTCCCTGCTTTTGGTATGACGCCTGAAAGATACTTCCGTATATCGCTACGCTTCCAAAATTTTTGGCTCTATGCCCATGTATCCCTATTCCAGTTGTCTTTACCATTTTGGAACCATAGGTGTACCATCTGATGGCGCAAAGTAATTAGTAAGTACATATTAGAACTAAAAATGACGCATGTCGTAAAGATTGCCTCAAGAGGACACTAAAATTTCCTATAGGTATTCTGATTTGGAGGTGCATAGTTGAATGGTGACTTTAGAAAGGTATAAGGTTGTAGAATATATAATTATCGCTGCGAAATATCAAGAAATTTTGTAAAATAATGTTGTTCCAAGAGTGGAATATCTGTACCCAAACATGAATTACAGATTTCATGACCTACTAAAGGATGGCTAGGAGGAAATAACATCATCTGTCCTTTCATGGCCTTCGAACAATACAAACTATGATGTTATGGAGACATTGTGGCATAATGTAAAACAAAAATTGCGTGATGATCTCCAAACAACCGTTGCCGATTTGAGGACGAAATTGAATGAATTATGTCCAAGTTTCGACTCTGACACATGTTAATCATAGACATAAAACGTTCGCAGACGCACCTAGAATCGTCAAATAGGCAATACTGATGGGTGCGATCAGCTTTGGCTAGTGATCTTATATGTCGCCCTAGTCTTTCCTCTGCTTTCTTACCACGCTTGCTGGTCACTAGCAGACTGTGGATGGATTTTCAGCCTGACTTGGTGGCAATCATTATAGAATGAGTGTATCTGGCGTTAAGGAGCTTCCCAGCTAGTTACATAGGTAGTTTCTCTGCCGTGCTTCGCCGTGTAGGATTTTTCGCAGCACATGCACGCATTCGTATCGTCACTTTTGATTCTTTTTGCATTATTCATTCTTTTTGCACCATGCACCGTTAAGGTCCGCGTTTGGTAATAATCTAATTTCCTGGAGCTACAGTTTACCGGAGCTGCTATGTCCGGTATAAACCTGCTCGTCCATTGAACTTGAGTAATTTCGTTTGGCCATATCGATCACCAACAGGTCTATGGGAATTATGCCAGTTACTACGCTCTACCTGGAACGCAATCCCAGATATCGATTTGCGACCGTTGTGATTGTCTTTTATATTTTCGGATACTTATGTATTACTAGCCCTTACCGGTGCCCCATATCAAACTATATTTGTGTTTGAATTGAGCTAGCCATACAATTATGCAACAAATTTTGAACCAACCCAAACAATGTCCTGGCACACTATCCAAATGTTTGCTGTCACTTCTTTGACCATATCGCTTGTATCGTACACTATAAACTACAATTATTCCACACAGGTATCGCTATTTATTAGTTGCGATGGCTGAACGGGCTATTTAAGAAAATGTTGATTTAGCAGAATATTTGCAGTTTCAAAAATTAAAAAATGTTATTGCAATCAAAATATTTTTGTATCAAACAGAAGAAAATAAGAGTCAAAGACTGCTCTTTTTCCACTGAACTTGGTAAATTAAAACACAATTTAGTGACAGCAAGCATTTGTTCATAATTTTTCAATATTCTCCACAACAAATGCATTTTTGTAACCGCGAGACTAATACTACAAAAAATGTTCTGAATGTGCCTAGTACGTTCGCTTCATAGTCTAGCGGTACTGGGCTCGAACCCCGGTCTGTTCTTTCTGAATTTGGTTTTTTGTAGTTTCCCAAATTCCACGGCAAATGTGGGGAGACAACTTCTTAAGTTTGTCTACAGCCGCTGGCGTAATAATTCATGACCAGCCGATGCCCCCTGTAATTGTCGCAAACTGTTGGGGGATGTAAAGGAATGAATTATTATTATTATTATTAAATGCTTCATTATTTCTATGTTTTGGGCATTGGAATACTGAGTTTTTTTGTTTTCTTATATGCACGATCGATTAATTAATTTTTTTGAAAATTTTTGATAGTACTAAGCTCTACGTACCCCTCCGTAGGAGTTAAAACATGTAGTTATATGTCTACGCTGTGACCGAATGTTAAATTGTAATTTAATACCTTGTGGATAGACGTGGGGATATAGGGAAACAAAAGAAGGAAAAATAATAAAATCTTGAGACTGTAACGTTATAGTATACTATAGCTATTACTCTGAATGAAAGTTTAAAAAGAATTTTTTGTTTTTGAAAGGCAAAGATGAACTTTCAATTTCTTGCACATAATTCGTGAAAAAAACCTTTGCAATTAGTGTTTTTGCATCGAGAGGCAAAACTTTTCTCGTCGTGGAGTGACCAATGTTCAATATTATCGTATCCGATGTCACTAATGGGACGAACTTCATCGAACAGTCGTCTGCTTCTGGAAAGCGTAGGTGACGAAGATGGCGATGGAGTTCCAGATGATGGTGGTCCTCTTCTTTTTGAAACTATGTTGCCACTCAAAATTAAAGCTTCAGCTACATGTGCACGAAAATGCAGTAAATCTAAAATATCCTTTTTTTGGTGATGTCTATCGCATGGGTGAACTTACGTAGGGTCCATTTCTTTGATCTAATGAAAGTTCTGTAAATCGAGACTAAAAAATCGAAGTTATCAACACCTCCCATGCACGAGTTATATCTTTTTATAACTTAGGGACGAAGTGCAAATACGTATTCCTTCGCCGCTTTATCCCAACGCCGACAACGGTCCGGTTCTCCCAAAATTTGAAGCCATGACCAAAGGTTTGTTATCATAATCATTTAGTCATGATTACAGCCCCATCACTGCTAATTACTTCCTCCATGCTGCCACGACCTTCTCTTTTCATGTCCTCTGTAGAGAACGGTGGTTTTTTGGAGCGATCGATGCGTGCTGTGCATATCGCATACTGAAATTTATTGCGTAAATGTTGCAACATATTCTGTTTCCCAAGGAAGAGATAAGCAACGATTTCGTATATTTTGGAAAAGGGGACAAAAGCGATCATTTGCGATTGTGGGATCACGATCTTCATTGTCAACAAAATGTACCTATGTGTTGTCATATCATATATGACATATATATGTCATAGATATTTAGAGGCATATTGTCAGCTATCAGCGATATTCCAAGTTTTGTGTGTACTCGCGGGTACCGCATATTGCCCATCGTAATGTGGAATTCGACAAACAGTTTCATTTCCTGTGGTGTAGTAGGAGGAAATCTACTGTGCTGACTTACGGCATAAATATTTGTGTACGTAGCCATATCTTGAAACACATCAAGTGTGAAATATTTCTCAAAATACTTGACTGGAGTTTCCAGTCCATCAACAGACCCCATTTCCTTTTGATGCCATGAAAAAGTGGGAGTTACATATTCCAGCCCTTTTCTCCATCTAATTTTGTCTTTCGGTGTCAAGTTTTGATCTCTTACATAGTCGCCGACAGCTTCTCTGTTTGAGACCGCTGGTGCGACATGGCTTGGGTGAGGTCGTAGTTGGGTAACCGTATCGCGAAAATCGTGAGTTTTAGACACTCCTCGGTCTATGATACCACCTGTAAAGGTGTTTGAATGCTTCTGATAATAAAATCAATGTTCTTTTCTGAAACTGCCGTTTTTGGTTTGGGAGGTAAAAAATTAGATCGCGTTGAAGTTCATCAGGCACAACCGCCTTGCGATAGCAAAAAAACACCACTTGTCACCAAATATTCGATTGATTTTGTCAAAACATTCTTCACGGCTTATTCAGTTCCATGACTTATTGGTGAAGAATTGTTTTAAACTTATTTAACTTAGGTACAATCGATCAGGCATGTGTAAGAGATGCCACTCACGACTTGTAAACCAGATTGAAATTACCCAACAAAATTTATTGCAATATTATCGTCTCCTAAATAGATTAAATGGAAAGAGAATAGCCCGCGTACATTCCAGAAACAAATATTTTTATATCTGTTACTGCAGATAATACCAGCATAACTTGCAACTCATTGTAAACTACAATTGTATTCGAATAGTAAAGTCGATTGTTTGTCACGTTATGTGCAGCAGAAGCTCATTGTTTAAACATTCTAGACAATAACCACGAAAATTATTGCTGGAAAATTGTCGTACACAAGAATTTATAAATTAAACGTTACTGCTACTTGGTACATATGTATGTTTGTAACTACATATACAATCGTACTATGTACTACGACATTATCGACTTGCATCGCAACATTCCTAACTTGGCACCTGATACTTTTATAGTCCATTATGTACGGGTTTTACGGGATATTATTAAAACGGAACTTGCGACGAACAAAAGCTGGAGGTGAATTTTATCTGCTTAGGGAGCACGTTCAGGAAGTTTCTGAATGAATAAGTCGAACTCCTCCGACGTTTACGCTTGACTTCTAGATTTCGGGGAGAAACTTTAATTAATTAGCAAGGGCTAAAATTAGATGTGTCACTTGTACCATATTTAATATACATATTTCTTAATTAAATAAGCCTAACATACCGTACTATGTTAAATTTCAAAACCATCATTGAGTATGTGTGAACTAAACCAAAAAGTAGTTATTCTTGACCCACACATTACACATCGAAAATTCAATACTAATGAATCAAATCTAAAAATAAGATGTACCTAAATTAAAAAAAAAACTACTAGATAGAACACTATCCTGTTAATGTCATAGAAGTCATCGCCGTATCCGAAATTTCCACAATGCAGTTAATGGAATGGATCAGGAGAACTTGAGATGGCTAAAGTGTAAGTGTAGTGTAAATGCTGTAATGGATTCTCCAGCAGAGCCAGAAATGTTGTCTGCGTTAAAAATTTCATTGAATAAGTGATAACACTGTTCGTAGTTATGTCAGTGAGGAAAGGATGCTAATTTACAGATTCCTCAAAAACACCAAAAATAACTATGTTGGGCTCAAAAGGCAAAGAGAACTGAACAATCTTCTCTCTTTTTTTTCAGGCTAAAATAATTGCTCTCCAGACATAGCGTGCTATGAGCATTCTGAGTTGCCTATCAATACATACATCTAATAAATTTTCTCTACCACTTAAAATGCCCTCAGATCAATACATGCTCTCAAGTTTATTTATGTTTTTGATGTGGTACTTACAAGAAAGCTGAAGAAGAGTGATGCATCTTAAGAAAATACTTATTGTTTTACAAATGGTGAATCTTTGGAAAAACAGTATCAGAGAATAACTAGAATTTCAACCTCATTTTACTACAGTCTAACATACTAAATTAATAATAAAGGTGGTCACGTTTTTCTTGGTCAGATTTTTAAAGCTGATAGGAAAAGCAGTAACTCAAAAGTGTTGTCCGATTATGCACTAAAATCAAATGGAAGTCCTTTGGAATGGAAGAGCATTTCTCTCTCTAGGTGCCTATTAGACTTAAATGTGTTTATAGGACGATGACTTGACGAACTTCCATTTGGACGTATTCCACTTTCAGTTTTTGCTTATTTTCTCGAAATATTGTTTATAGGGATTTGTCTGAGCAAGGAAAATTGCTATTTGTAAAATCGGTCTTAATCTTTACTGCCACCATGCCAAAACCTGTTTTTGTACATAAGTATATAAGAAATAAATCGTTCGCGAAAAATTAAAATAAACTATTGAGGTAGAGTCAAGCGATATATTTGGCATAAACCAAAAACATTAAATCTAAAATTTGTATAAAAGATAATGTGAGCAAGGAATTCGAACATGCTGCAACTACATAGTTGCATTTCTCTGTGAGGTTGGCATGTTTATTGAATTTGCCCATAATAATGTGTTTTTATGAATCGCACGAAAGCACTTATGTTTTTTACGTTTTTAAGTGGTCCACAATGATGTTCAGGTACTTACATACTTATATAAACTCGTTCCACAGGCCTGTAACGCCCGTGACCTAGTTCATAGGAAGCTTCTACAGTTCTTCCATCCTCTTCACAATTCTTCTCAATTGGAATCCATTTTATGCCATTCTTTTCCAGTCCCCTTGCACCTAGAATTCGTAAGCGTGGTATCAGTTTTTTCCACCATTTTTTCTTTGGTCTGCCCCTTTAATTTTTCCCCCTTCTGCTTCTTCCAGTGCTTGCTCCAGAGCCTTGACGTACTGAGCTATGTTACCATACCCGTATAATTCTTTTAGCTCGAGATTAATTCTTCGTCTCCATATGCCTTCCTTTCTTTTCGTTCTGCCAAATGTCCACTAACATTTTTCTTTCCTACGATTCTATTTTCACTTCATTGTTCTTTCTCAACACCCATGTTTCAGAACCATACACAACCGTCCTGTATACATATATTCTGATTTTCGCTACTTTCGAAACTTCTTCAGACTTAAATTATTTCTTCAAAGAGCCCATTGCTTTATTTGCCTTACTTAATCATTTTTCTATTTCGTTTTCCTCTTCATTGTTATTACTAATCGGTACTTCAAGTATCCGAAGTGATTTACTTTTCAAATTTGTAAGTTTCTGGTGGTGTATAATTTCTTGTGTTGGTATCTCACTGCCTTTAAAAGCTACTTCCAGAACTAAATTAAATAATGCTGGTGATAGTGGATCCCTTTGTTTTCGTCCAGTCTTAGCTCTAAAAGTGTGGAGTGCTCTTCCTCGTGCTGCGATTCTATTTTGGCTGTTTAACAGTGTCATTTTCACTAACGTAATCAGTTCAGTTGGGATATTTAGCTTTACCATCATATAGTTTGTTCCTTTCTATTGAGTCATAGATTTTCTTCAAATCAATAAAAATATATGTGAATCCAGAGCTCATCTGTTGCTGATCTACCCTCTCTAAACCCTCCTTGATATTCCGCTACCAGTTTACTGTGGTAAAACCTTATCCTATTTCTGATCATTCTTGTCAAAACCTTATACATATGTAATGTCAGGCAATTCCCCTAATGCCGTTTTCTAGTGCACTTTTGTTATTTTTTAGTTTTTGACATTCTTCAACTACTTCTTGGTCTGTCGAGTCTTCAACTAGTACTTCTTTGTTAATGTTTGGTATTTCGGAATTCTAACTGTACTCTACAAAATGTCCACCATTTAGAACTTCTTCAAAATACTCCACCCATCCTATCGGTTTTTCTTTAACATCTCCAATTAGTTGCCCATCTTCGTTTTTCAGATATGGGGTTACTTTTTGCTCTGTTCAGGTATGACCACATTTATATAACATTTCAGAAGAACTAATTTCAAGTTCAAGAATAATCGTACTTTACGAGGCTTCAAAAACGGTTTTCTCCTTCCAATGAGTATTGTCTTCGATGGAATAACAAATGAATTCCAAGTGATACAGCTTGAAGTCCCTGTAGCTGCGCCTACCACAGAAAATATCAGTTCAGCAAGCATTTTTGTATTTACCAAGAGGTTGGTAAAGCGGGAACAGGGAAAGATGTCTTCGTTTGATACTAGGATCAGCCCTTTACGAGGTATCATCGTAAGCAATTAAATATTGAGTTCTATTAATAGTAGGTTTTTCCCCGCCTTTCAAAGCGTATTGATCTTTGTTAGCCTAATCGCCAATCATGCATAAATAATAAAGCATTGAAAGAAAAATTGCAGAATATGATGCACTAATAATAATAAATAAGAAAGATTTAACGAAAGTTTATAAAACTTGGGCAAAATGAAAAGTTGAATGTTGCGAATGGTAACACATCCAACAACACATTGTGGTGCAAAATGGAATATAAAGTTGCGAGTGGATACAAGTTACGAGGATGGAAAAGTGTATTATTCGAAACATTCTTGATTTGCTGTATCTTTCAAAATTACTGAAG
>SMLS01032573.1:0-11059 GCA_004785975.1 Popillia japonica | reverse complement strand
AAAAATGTTGTTCAATATCTAACAAATGTCTTCATACATAAACGTTCACTTTACGAGTGAATGATACATTGAGATTTAACAACATAATTTTGACAAACATGACAGAAATATTGAAATATGTACAACAGCTTACTGTTTTATTATACACGATAACACTGTTGATTACACACTATTATCGGGCACTGTGAAGAAAATCATCTAAGATGAATGTAGTAGTTGACATTCAGGGCTTCCTGCTAAATGATGGTTTCGATGGGGTCGTGAAAGAATTAGAGATGAGTGATAGAAAAATGTTGAACCACTTTGTGTTTAAGCCTAAGCGGTCATACCACAGACTTGAGTGGAATTAAAAACAATTGATTAAATGTTTAGAACGGAATCACCATTGTTTACGATACAGCTATGGACACATTGATCAACGTGAACTACCTAATATACTGCAGCAGTTTATAAATCCTAGAAGTATAGTTTACGTGAAGGGACATCAAAAATCAAATGCTCTGAAACAACATATTAATAATTGGGTTGTAAATTTAGAATATATAGAAAATACCCCTAAGTTAACAAAAACATCTTCCAAAAATTGTATCATTGTTTCATTATAAAACCCAACACTTCCATCCTAGGCGGAAGTCAATAAATTTGAATTAATTGCGATAGGAAATAACTCACTTCCGGTTATACCGGAAGTTGACGAATTTGAACGAATTCTCGACGAATGTTGATGTATTAAAGTAAATAGATTTTATATCAGTACTTGCATACATGATTTACGTCATTTTTCACCTACCTGTAAACATTTACGTCATAGTGTGCCCAAATTCAGCGCCATCTCTAAGTCTCCGGTACCCATGATTTAAAACAAAAAAATATATTGCTCTGCTGACGTCACTGTTCACCAGCCTGTATATGAAATTATTTACGCGAGCACGCGCGACCGAATCCAGCGCCATCTCGAAATCCTCGCTACTCACGCTTGGAACTAAAGTGAAGGGTTAAATTCTCGCACCTCCACGACCTGGTGGTGTGATGGAGTGGTCCAGAAGCGGCAAATTTTAACTACTAACGACGATTGGGATGTTATTCGTGTAATCCCGGTGACTAATCCGCCGACGGGCAGAACGCCGGGAAGTCCTTTTATAGTAGTTTAATAGGCCGACGAGCCTTGTTATTACTAATGGCGCCTCTCTAAAGGTAGGGCCGGCCGCTTAATTTGCAGCTCGGCACCCTTCGAACGCACTAATTATGAATATAGATAAGAAAGAATGAATAATATAGCGAGACAGAGCTCGCATGACCGACCACACCGGCTGCCGGACTCGGACTCGCTCACTCCATGACGTAGACCTTTTCTATCCCGCGCTTTTATATGTAGATTTGTAGGTACCATCGCTATTCTCTTTAAGATAAAACGGACATGGTGACAGGAGCGCAGGCTGTACTACCATATACCGGACATAAAACTAAAGTAACTGTTGGAGAACTCAAGATATTTCTAGGAATATTTTTACACATGGGAGTCGTGAAGATGCGAAAAATATAAGACTATTGGAAACGGGACCCATTATTTCATAATGAGGGCATTTCAAGGAGCATAGGTCGAAACAGATTTCTCATCATTCTACGCACCCTACATTTCTCAGACAATATCAAAGGACAATCGCAAGATAAGTTATATAAAATAAAATCAGTAATCCAATACTTCAATAACAAAATGGCTGAAGTGTATTATCCAGGCCGCGAACTTTCATTAGATGAATGAATGGTTCTCTGGCGCGGTAGACTGGCATTTTGCCAGTATATAAAAAATAAGAAACATAAATATGGATTAAAATTGTTTATGTTAACCACTCCAGCCGGCTTCACCTTAAATTTTGAGGTATATCCTGGTGCGCTAAGCACTTTGAGCGGTAAAAGGCACGCAGAAAAAGTCGTGATGCATTTAATGCACGATAAGTTAGATGTTGGACACCATATCTTTATGGATAATTTTTATAATGATTATGAATTAGCCACTAAACTATTACCAAGAAGGACCCATTGTACAGGTACATTAAGAAAAGATAGAAAGAATACACCAGAAAATGTAAAAAAGGCTAAGTTAACTAAAGGCGCCGCAGTAGCCAATTATGCGAAGGGTGTGATGATGGCAAATGGCGAGACAATCGAAAAGTATATTATATCTCAACAAAATATGAAAATGATATGGTAGAAATTGAAAATAGAAGAAAACAGAAAGTCCGCAAACCCAAACCTATAGTCCAATACAACAAGTATATGTCGGGTGTTGACAGACAGGACGAAATGATTTCGTACTATTTATCAGAGAGGAAGATGTTGGCCTAAGAAATTGTTTATACATACCTTGGAAATGATAATATCTAATGCTCATTATTTGTATTGCAAATATTCCGAAAACAAATTGCCACTTTACGACTTCAGAATACACATTATAAAGCAGCTGTTGCCTGCCATTTTGGAGGAACGAGTTGGTGCATTAGCAAGTCCGCATCTGCTAGTAAAACGTGAGCCGTCTGTAGGCAAAAAGCAGACCATGCGAAAAAGGTGCAAAACTTGTGCCAAACAAGGAATGCGTACTGACACAGTTTATGAATGCAAACAATGTCAAGGAGAGCCAGGATATTGTTTGAACTGTAGTAGTATCGTTCATAAGTAACTGTTTTGTTTTATGTATTGCCAAATTCCGATAATAAATTTTTTACAAACTTATTGGTTTTCATTTCTCATTATAATGTTAAAAGCTTTGATCGACGCTTAAAAGCGTCTGGCGGTCCTGACCTATAAATTTCAGTGTTTTATGCCACCGACGCTTTAAAGCGTTAACTTTTCAAATGCCTTTGTTATAAAAAAGATAAAAGAAATGAGTTCCGTAGAGTTCCAGCCGTAATTATTATCAACAATATTAATCAATTATTACAAAAAAAAAATTGGCTCCTGGTGAAAGTTTATTTTTAGTTATGGCAGTGAACCTGTTAAGGAATTTCCTACTTCTTCGCGATACACAAACTCTTTGATGTGTTTCCACAAATAAAACTCCGTTTCCTTACAGCCAGTATAAAGTGAGCAGGTGTGCCATCGTGCTGTAACCATATTCTACCCCCCTCGACAGGTATTACAGCTATAAAGTTTAGTAACAGACATTTTCTACGTGCGAATAAAAAAAAGCTCGTCTTTTGCGAGAGCCTTGTCAAAACACTCAACATTCACGTTACATTCGCGCACCTCTGCCTTCTATCAATGCCTGGACCAATAAGAAGCAATTTTCGCCGTAACCTACTAAGAAAACGCAGCCAATGACTTCGTAACAGAGAACAGTTAGCAGCAAGAATCGTGAGCAGCAGCAGCAGAGCAACGCATTGAATTATAGTACCTAGTCTTCGACCATCGTCTTCTGTTGCACCAGAAAATAATGCAATTTAATATATAATGCAAAAATAAATGCAATTTTCAAACTCAAAAGCTCTCGGCAAACCTAAAGCAATTATTGGCAGTAATCAAAAAATGCAATACGCCGTGTGAACAAGCCATGGCTATACATCAGTTTAATATGGAAAATGCAAGTTAAATTCTTATTATGGAATTGTAACGGAACATCAACAAAGATAGCGGAAGTAAAAGAATATCTTCGCATGTTTGACGTCCAAATGTTTGTATTGACAGAAACAAGACTTCCTAAAAATTACATTTTCTACGTTCAAAATTATAAAGTAGTAGGAAAACGTGGTCCTGTTTGATATGGTGGAGTGGCGATTATTGTAAGGGAGGATGTGCCGTTCTAATATATAAGTAGGCATCCGGCACTTGATGGTGTTGAAGCTGCCGCTATAAAACTTGCAGATAACTCTGTTGTTGCCGTATATTATAGTAACCCTGGTTGAAAGCTCGTGCGCTCTCAGTTAGAAGGACTACTACAAATACCGCGTAAAATTATAGTTGCAGTAGTATGCCACGCACACAAGCGGGGGTTGTACTAGAAATAATGCAAATGACACCACCCTGAATGCATTCATTGATAACAATGATGTGCTTCTAAACTATCCGGGAGAGCCGACGCACATTTCAGCTAATGGCAATACGCCTTCCGTTGTGGATCTTGTTTTTACAGTAAATATTAGAGACATGGGGGATATGCGTACCTACTGCAACGATGACATCGGATCATGTAGCGGTTATATTTGAAGTAGGAGATGCTACCTTCACATCATAGAGCTGAACAGGTTATCGAATAGGACACCTCCCTACGGGGATGGCGATTTTATTTATGTTGCGTAATCATCGTAGGGGCGGCGGTTAATGTACCGTACTCTACCTACATTTTGGCAAAGTTGAACTGAAGCAGTGAGTCATCACGGCGCACGAAGGCGGAGCGAACTCGATGACCTCCTTATACTACTAGCCAAAAGTAAAGTGCCAGTATTGTATTTATATGTAGTACCTTGGTTTGCGCGGTTGACACGATATTGCAGACGTTTTGACCGGCACTATTACTATACGTGTGTGGGGGGCTCGTGCCACTATACCTGTAATTCACCACGCCCACATCATCCAACGTGCAAATCACAGAATACTGCATGATGACGTGCTGTTCAAGACGGCAGGGGTCTTGCGGTGATTTGCATTTCATTTCTTCGTTGCCTAATTACCCGAACTGACCCCGACGTGACTCAACCCACTTGTCCTACTGCGCTGTTTCAGTTGGGATTTGCCAAACTGTATATAAAAATATTTAGGCGCGGGCTATTGAAATGTGACTCACATAATCTGCGCACCTCCTTCTCTGTCTCTTTATCTAATCTTATCAGATTTCCAAAACTTTTAAAAAAGAATACAATATAATCTTATCGGTGCTGTCTGTTTTGAAAAGTTGCCGGGGCAGGAAGAAGCGGCGTCTGTCGGCTCTGCGTAACGCCGAGACGCTCGTAGTGATTGGCTTCCCCCAACTAGGGCACTTCGGCCCTAAACGGGGAGGGCAGCACCGGGATTCCTCAGCAAATCCTTTTACAATAACATTGGCAACCGGATTATTTCGATTTTGGTTTCCCGAAGCAGGAAGTTCTCGACATCCCGGCGCTATCCCGTCGGCTACTTAGTCGCCGGGACTAATTCATTTCCAAAATTACCTTTGGAAGCATTGACATTGTTCTCTCGGAACAACAATCATCCCCTCAGTGACACACTGCTTCAGACAGCTACAACGAAAATCGCGTCGACATTTTCTTTAAATATTAAATTTTCATTAAACTTGTTGTCATCCATCTTATTCTTTCTTATATTACTGGACTCGGATCGGATATTGTTTATCCCTATTCGTCGTTCGTGGTCGATGCTCGTGGGAGCCCGCTCTTGCGGTAGGCAAGCATAAGGGCCCCTATCGCAAACCGCGTTCCCCAGCGATGCTGCGTTTGAGTAATGTTAAGGCACTAACTTGTAAGCAGGTGCGATTCTCCCCCTATAATTCAGAAGATTCCAACTCAAGTGTGGAAAGTTTGAGCTTACTTGCGAGCAGGATTGGAAAAATCCACGGCGCAGAAGAGAATAGCGGAAGACCTGACGTCAGGGCTAACGACATAACAGGTGAAAACCCTCAACAACCTGAACATATGTCGGATATGGATATCCAGACCTCGCAACAGTCGCAAGGCTCGCGACAGCAGGCATAGCAAGAACAAGAGCAGACCGTTGAAAGTAAGCGCCGCAAGCTCGGGCTAGCGGATTACTTTAACATAGAAATTACTAACAGATATGGTATCTTAGCTGATAGTGCGAATAGCATGGAACATGACGACATTGAGTCTCAGCAGGAGGATAGCCCAAATAGTCAGCAATCGGCAGAGCAGACACGGGAGGAGCACCCACGTAATAGGCAAAAACCACCGCCGATTTGTTTTGTCACGAGACTTAAAAAGTGCTACAGTGAGTTTAGATCTAAGTTAGACGCGATTTCTCCATTTTACGGGCGATAAAACGTTGGTGTATTACAAGAATATAAAAGACTATACAAGTTTTATTAAAACCTATACGGGTGCTCTTCCCTTTTTCACATACACACCGCGCGCGGAAAAAACGTACGCTTTTTTGCTAAAGGGCCTGCATGACGACATAGAAATTGAGGATGTCAAAATGGATCTCTTAGAACTTGAAGTACCGGTTAAATCTGTCGAAAAATTTAAAAATACCAAGAACCCCATTTTTATGCTCACCGTGCCGAAAATCGTGGGCATAAAGAGCTAAGCACGAAAGCCACGTACGTGCAGCGAACAAGAGTGTATTATGAGCCACATATGTCGAAGCGTGAGCTCATACAATGCAAAAATGCCAAGAATGGGGCCATGCTACGGCCAACTGTTTCTTGGGTGTTACAAGATGTGTGAAGTATGCTGGAAGTCACATGTTCTACGAATGCAGCAAAAGTAGAGCAGAAGTTTGGAATGTGACAGTTATAAGAAAGCCGTAGAAGCAAAAAATAGAAGAGAGAGAATAGAATAAGATATGCCCAGGCACCGATCTCTGTGTAAAAAAGAAAACCAAAATACCAACCGGCACCAGCTCCAACGGTAAATGCATGGCAAAGTAGCGGAAATTTCCCAAAGCTGCCAACTCCGCGGAACCGCAAAACGGCGCGGATTCGCAGCGACGTTCCTTAACAGATAACATTACTCCAAGCCAGAGTCAATCACAGGATACGCAACCAGGAGGCTACGCCCCTTGAGATATAAACGAAAGGACTGATAAACAGCACTGCTGTGTTGGTACGAAACGATGTGCCCTACAATAGAATACCAATCAGGACACCAATCCTGAGGCACACGGAGGCGATCGCCGTTCAATTCGCCGATGGCACCGTACTCGCAGCAGTATACAACAGCCCACAAAAGAAACTCACAACCGGGGAACTATCGGCGTTGTTCTCTCTTGGGCATAAAGTTATCCTGGCGGGTGACTTCAACGCTACGCATGCCCACTGGAATTGCAACAAAAACAATGTGAACGGAAATACGCTGCTCAAATTTATCAACGACAACAACGTTATGCTCCACATGACCTGCAGGCCTACTCATATCCCACACAACGGAACGGCTTCCAATACGTTAGATCTAATTATCACCAATAACGTGCATAACATCTCGGATATCAGATCGCATATACTACCTTCAGATCACCTGGCAGTTGAATTCCAACTAGGAGAGCAGGACGTAAGAGGTTTGTTTCGCAAGGTGTACGACTACAGTAGGACCAATTGGTTATCATTCCGATCACTCATGAATGGTATCCAGTTGGTCTCGGATATACTGGACATAGCTGCGCTGGATAGGCTGGTGCAAGAATACACGGACAATATTCGCGAGGCAGCAGATAAAACCATCCCGCTGAAAACAACGAACCCATTTAAATATAATGAGCTACCCTCGCATATCGCAGAGTTAATAAAAGAGCGAAATCGGATGTATAAACATTTCCAGCGCCCCCGAGACCAAGACATTCGGAGAGAAGCGAACACCATCACGTCCTCTATCCGACAAATGATCTTAAAATATAGAAACGATACATATAATGAAAGGATAAGAAACATTAACCCCACTGATGGATCCATATGAAATCTAAATTGTCATCTACGACTGGAACGCCGACAAATTTCCGTTGTAGATGATGAAAACGATACACCTGCATTTCGGGACCAGGATATAGTCGAGAGGATCGCCACAGCATTTGAAAAATACCACAACACACCAGAAACTACCCCACAGACAGAGTTACTAGTAAATAATACCATCCATAACTACTTCCTCAGCCAACCAATAGACCCGAACACTTCACATGACTTCCTCACATCCCTCGCAGAAATCAAACGCATCATCAAGCTATCCCCTTTCCTTAAGGCACTTGGTTCTGACGGGATACAAAATATACTACTCAAGAACCTTCCGCGTAAAGCGATCGTCCAGCTAACATACCTTTTCAACGCAGCGATTAAACTACAACACTTCCCGACACCATGCAGACACGCAATCCTGATACCGATATTAAAACCCAACAAAAACCCGAAACAAGCCAACAGTTACCGTCCGATTTCCTTACTGCCTACTCTCTCAAAAGTCCTAGAAAAAGTTATCTACAAACATGTCAACAACCACATCGCTGAAAATAACGTATTATCCCTAAAGCAATTCGGATTCCGTGCCGCACATTCAACGAACCACCAAATTGCAAGAGTACTTACTGACATAACAACCAAGCTAAATCAAAGACACCATACAGCGTTCGCATTAATTGACCTGGAGAAGGCCTTCGACAGAGTCTGGACGGAAGGATTAATATATAAACTCAGAGTCTGGACGGAAGGATTAATATATAAACTCATCAAGAACCAGTTCCCGCAACCGATAATCAGCATCTTACGAAGCTACCTTACCTGAGAGAACCTTTGCAGTAAAGGTCAACCGCGGCTGCTCACGGATCCTAAGAACACTCTCGGGCGTACCACAAGGGTCGGTCCTCGGGCCGGCTCTCTCCAACATTTACACCTTCTATGTTCCAGAAGTTCTGAATAGCAATCTCGCACTGTATGCAGACGACACAGCCATATATGCTCACTCCCCCCATTAATATACAGCCCTCCAAAAACTTCATAATCATCTACATTACCAAAAGTTCCTCAAAACCTGGAAACTGACAGCCAACCCGAAACAATCTTCTGTAATGGTTCTCTCAAAAAGAACAAACCCGGTTCATTTTCCCAGAATATCACCACTCTGCAACATCCCACTGACTGTCACAAATTCAATCAAATATCTCGGCGTGCATATTGACAAACGCCTGACGTTCAAAAACGCTATTGAGCATAACATATCGAAAACAGGGGCGGCAGCACGTAAGCTAAGATTCATATTTCTTAATCGGCATCTCAGTGCGACCAAGAAATTAATATTGTATAGAACTATCTTACGCCACATCGTTACATATACAAGCCCGTGTTGGAGGAAGGCAGTCGAAACCCATTTGGACAAAGTCCAAGTTGTACAAAATAAGTGTTAACGGATGCTATGTTACGATCTCTCTTTCTTTCCCTCGTTTAACCATTTCCAAATAGATTTTGAGTTCAATTTTCTTTTACCGCCCTGGTAGATGGTCCTACGTTTTCGATTTTAGTTTAGCTCCGGTATTTAGAATTGGTTATTCTGGTGGGACGATCTTCTAGGGGCTTGTCATAACTTTCTGTGGTTGACAATTAGGTATCTAGAATTATTCTAATTTTAATTGTTTCATTTACCCAAGTAGTTCGTATACTTTTAGCGGTTCTATATTTTAGATAACTTCAATAATTATTATTTTGGTGTTGATGTTTATCTGGAGGTTATGTTTGTCTAGTATACACAAACGTAAGTAGGTTAGTAGGTCAAAGTTTTCTGTCACACCGTTACTGTCCGTGCTAACGCTTTCTCCCAACAGAGGTCACCACTATGTCAGTGTCCTAGTATGATTTTTCGCATTTTTCAATTAATTCGTGTGGCGTGGTCACTTTGTCTCGAGTGGTAAAGTCGTAAAGGCGTCAAGTTCTCATAACACTTTCCATTTTGGGAATTATGGATATTCTCACATAATTGTGGATGGGTTGGAAGTTACCTAATTAATTCGCTGGCCGTATCTTTGTTTGGGGTTTTGATTTGAGATTTGTGCGGCAGTTAAGCTATCAATGTAGAATTTGAGATGAGAACACGTGCCCACGACGCCATTTTGTCCATTTATTCTTTTTGGTAAACCTCGTTTTAAATAACGGTAAGCAGATAGTTTTTCTTCTTCTATATTACTAATTTTTGGGGTGTTATGTTATGTTAGGTTAAAAATTGTCCAAAAATAGACTTTTTAAATTAATGACATAGTGTATATAAAAAAAACAGGATTGTTATATATATGTATTGCCCTGTGTTACCAAATATTCAAAACACTACCTAAGATCATTCACTCACCGTTTCTAGTAAATAAACGTTCTGTTAGGTGGCAGTAAGTATTGCGTGTGTTTCACCACACGCTGGTACTGACAGTGACAGTTAATTTTATCGAACACGTGTTTTCTTTCTGCTATCACATTTTAGGTTGTTTTTTCAATTGTTGCATTTTAATCCTTATAATTAAGAGCAATATTGTCTGAAATGGCACGCCGAAAGTACCTTACAACCGCAGAATTGCAAGATATCGCCGATAACTGGAGCGATGATGAACACGACCATGAGAGCGTCCGCGATTAAAAGTGTTATTTGTTTGCCCCCCGATAATACTGCTGATGATTCCGATTACCAAGCAATAGACGAAGATAAAATATCAACGAATATTACTTGCGACGAGAGCCCGTTGGACGAAATAGCAGGTATTATTTTTCATTGTGTTCCCTTTGTTTTCGTTGCTATCTATGTGTGTGCTTATAGGCACAATTGAAGTTATATACACATCCACTATTGAAGACTATGGTGGTCCGGGAGTTCAGCAGGAGGAACTGCAACCATCAACATCAGAAGAACTACACAAACATAAATATCGTCCGGTAGCTGATTTTAAACCGGTTTGGAAAAAAACCAAGCGAACTGCCTACGATATTCACCCGGTACATGAGCCATTGATAAAGGAAAAGCAAGAGCCACTGCTCCGAACTATAAGCGAAAAAACCCCATTTGAATTATTTAACTTATTCTTTAACGATGAAATAATTAGCTTACTCGTAGATGAAACAAATCGATATGCTGCCCAAAACAATATCACTAAAATATGCGACAAATATCTTATACAACATTTCATGGGGATTCTTCTATTTTCTGGGTATCACAATGTACCACAAGCCACATTGTATTGGAGCTTAGATGCAGCATTCGGTATTCCAATGATTCGCCAAACAATGTCACGGAATATGTTCACGAAGTTGAAAGCAAACTTTCATATCGCTAACAATGACAATTTGGATATTTCTGATAAGTTCGCAAAGGTTCGGCCATTGTTTGACATGCTCAATAAACGTTACATACAGTTTGGTGTTTTTGCGGAGCATTTG
>SMLS01032559.1:0-11434 GCA_004785975.1 Popillia japonica | reverse complement strand
TTCCGGTTCAGCATAAAACAAAAAACACCCAGGTCAACACAAATCTCTTAGAATACCAGCGAGTAACGCAGCGGTACGACACGCGGATATGCGATATCCCAAACGGTTGGCCAGTAAGCATGAGGAGGCATTGCAAATCAGCCCGCTACCTTTCAACACATTTTAACGCAAGATTTGCACTTTCATGCATGTAAAATTCATCTGGTGCAATTCCTCAAACCGACAGACCACCCACAAAGAAAAACGTTCTACAAAATAATGATGGAATATTTTTGAAATGATGAGGGTTTGGAGAAGATAATCTTTAGCGATGAACCTCACTTTTATTGGAATGGCTATATAATAATATAATAAGCAGAATTGTCGATATGGGGACCCTAATAACCCCCACGAAAAGCATGTCTAACGGCTGCACTCTAAAAAAGTAACTGCTTGGGGTGCGATATCGGCAAACAGCATAATTAGTCCGCACTTTTTCAAGATGTTCGCGCTCGTGCTGTAACAGTGATTAGTGTCCGTTACTGTAACAAGATGCGTAATTTTTTGAGCCAACTCAGGCTATGACGATTTGACTTGGTTCCAGCAAGATGGTGCTATAGCACATACGGCACAGTTGTTCATTACCGCTGTAAGGAAATTATTCCCGGGTTTTTTCGTCTTCCAACATGGCGACATTACCTGCCCACCATGATCGCCCAACCCCATACATTTCTTTTTGTGGGGGTACCAGCCAACATTGATGACCTGAAACAACGTATTCGTGATGGAATCAACAATATTCCAGCTACTCTATGCCAGCGTGTGTTCCAACACCTACCTACTTGTATCGAAGACCGCAATGGTGAAGATGGGCAGCATATGAGCAATATTATTTGCAAACAGTAAATCCGCATGTGTATGCCTGCATATTTTTTAATAAATCTATTAAACTTTACGCATATTTATGTTATACTTTTTGAAGAGGAAAATTTACTCTGGGTCACCTTGTACATTAGTTCAATAAACATGCTCCTACGATAAATTTCTTCGTTTAAGAACATTTGCTGTTTGGCACTATTACAAATTTTTACAACACTGTCAGATTTTAAACAAATAGTTATGTTGACTATGTCTATCCACTAAAAGATAAGAAAGTCATCTACAAGTTTCTTAATCATTCAGTGATATGGAAATCTCAGCATACTTAAACAATTCAAATAGAACAAATGATTCCTTTTTCTTAATAGTATTCGATCTTGTATAGATAATACAAAGAGTTTCATCAATTATTGCAACACTTCAGCTTCTGAATATAACTTGTAACTAGACCACTATGTATCGTGTACAGTACATATCACACGCTTCATTTTTTTCAGGTTAAAATATATTTTACATAATTATGAACATATCCTTTGTTTCGTTAATAATATTATAACATTTCTGATAAAGCTATTCGCAGATTTAGCAAACAATAGCAGAAGAACATTTGGAAACAATATGCGAGAGGTCATAAATGGCATGTGGAAAAGCCGCGCATATCTAACTACGGGCATGGCTATCGTCAAGAAGGGATTTTGAAGGCTTATATTGCTCGGAATATTGTGCAACAAATAGCGTTTTACAACGAGTTTCGTAAGCAAGGATTTGCTGTGATGTTTCAAATGCTTTCTACGCACGGGTTTCAGATTGTACATACTTACATACATTACGCTATATCCAAGATCCCTATTAATTTAAGTACTTAAAACCATATTATTAGTACATATTTTTATTTACTAACACTTTTATGATGGTAAAATTAATATACTAATGATGAAGCAACAGGGGATGTCCTTTATCTCATGGCTTAGATATATTAAATATATAAAAAATTTATATATACCTATGTATCTATGTATTTATATGTATATAATATTAAATACAGTAGAGTAATAGTAAATAGCTTATTGCTATACAATGACAACACCCATTAATTTGAATTTAAGCAGATATAGAGGTATGTACACAATAGAGTGTAACATATACTTCAGTAAATGGTTTATATGAGTATCACTGCTTCGAAATCCTTTTCTACAAGATTTCTGAAATTTTATTTGGCGAGAAATCACTAAGGCGCAATGGTTCAACCAAGTATTTGTGAATTCATGTACATATTTGATGGCGTTTACTTGAATCCGTAAATGTGGCGCAACTCTAGCATATACTTCTTCATTTATTCTCATTGTTGTAATGTTTAAGCAAGTTTTAATATTTTGTTATTACTCACGTTCAAAATATAATACATTTAAATGTAGAGTAAGTTTTAGGGACAGTTCTCGTGGAAGATAGATAATTCTACTTTAAAATACTGTACTGTTGCAAATGCTATTTAAGTACTGTTTATGGGTGTAAACGTAAGCAGCAAAAGAGGCAACAATTATCTCCATTGATACCTCTTTATTATCACTGCCAAAAGAGACTAATAAATGTTCAGGATATATATCTTTTTGACTGACAACTCTAGCTGTTTATAATAGTCCATTATGGCTATCCAGAAGCACTGATTTCGGCGTAATTTACTATTCTCAATAAATACTAGGTGTGAATTTCAACCCATGGCATTGATCTACTCTAGATACTGAAGTCTTAGCCTAGCTATTCCGTCACACTCATGAAGCAGTCTACTTTACAGATCCGCAAATCAAATTATCGTATACGAGTATACTGGGTAAGTTTTTTATCTTGCGACAACGGAATCTTACACCGCATCAAATCAAAAAAAGATCTTAACAAGACTGTTATAATGTAGGGGTCTCACTGAATGGTGCCCAAATGGATTGTTCACCCCAATTTTGAAATCTTAAATGGAAATTCCCATTTTAATTTGCAGATTTGAATTCTACACCATCTAGTATGTAGTTCTTGTTTGGAAGGTTTGTTTCGATTACACTCTAATCCCAAAAAATATGGTTGTAAACGTTTAGAAGAAATACCCAAAAAAGAGACATGTTGTTGTGCTTTTTTATTTTAACATTAAAATAACATTTCAAAAGCCATTCAACAACGAGGAACTTTATCATACCCATTTCAGAAAATGTGCCTTTCCACTTCGATACACTTATTTATTCGCAATTGGAATGATTGTACACAACTGAGAAATGTTTCCGGTGTACTCCTTGAATAAGCGTTGGTGTTTCGCTCAATTATGTTTTCCCTCGTAGTGTCGTTCTGCATAAACTTCAGATTTAAGCGGGCCCACAAAAAGAAGTCGCGGTAAGTAAAATCTGGCGATCTTGCAGGCCAACAACATTGGACCACCTTTTCCCATCCATCGACAATTGTAGCCTTGATTTAATACGTCCCGTGCTATTCTTGAATAATGCGCTGAACAACCGTCATTTTGGTACCACATTGTTTGTCATACGCCCAAGGTCTTCGAGTAACACTGGAAGTTCGTTCTGCAAAATGTCTCTACATTTTTCACCATTTTAAGTTCCCATCGATAAAATATGGACCAATAAGCTTATTGCCAATTGTTTCACACCAAACATTTACCAATGGGGATTTTCAATACCTACTCCAGTAATGTAAATGTGCCGATGTACCGTACCGTAATTTGTGAATGTCGCCTCGTCAGAAAATAATACTTGAGCAGAAAAATTGGGATAATCTTGTATCCGCCCATTGACAAAATGGGATTATGAAAATCATCGCCATGAAGTTCTTGATGTATGGAAACTCCAAATGGATAATATTTCCTACGCTTCAATATTTGGCAGATAGAGGAGAAATTCCTGATCTGCGAGCTATTTCTTGAGTTCTAATTATTAGCTATTGCAGCTAATACCGCGATTTCATTATTTTATCCAGAAATTCTCTTTCGATGAAAAGAAGCGCGAAATCGCACCTTGTCGGGAAAACTTTGTGAGTAAAGATTAAAGCATCATCGATATTTTTACCACTTTCTCCATAGATGTAAATCATTTCAATTCTCTCTTGTAATATGTAAGATTAAGTCGACGTCCAGACAGGTTAGAGGCAAACTTATATTACATTATCCTGGATCTTAGTATTGAATTGAGCTGTGTGTCTCAAAAGCTATCAATCTTCAAATTCTGATGGATCAGAGATTTATTCCTTGCAGTTTCAATGTAGCTCCCTGAATAACTGTTCAAGACTTAGTTTACTATACATACACTCTCTGTTGATATAGTTAAGAATTTCTCCATGACACTTCTCTGTTTCGCAACCACTGCTACATCATCAGTTGAACGCCTCCTGCTCTTAGGTTATTATTACACCCTTATTAATTAAAAAACTCCTCTGTTTCTGCTTTTCTAGTTACTACGCTAACTCTTGATCGTAATATCGTCATCCTAATTACTCTACTCAGTTCTACTGGTCACCTTTTTTATGAATAACTACAATTTGCCCATTCCTCCATTCTTCAGGCATCTTTTCTTCTCTCCAGATTTTTTTAACTAGGTGGTATATGCGTTCCTTTAATTCGGGTCCTCCATACTTTATTAGTTCTACCCTCATCCCCTCTTTTCCTGGAGATGTGCCATTCTTCGCTTTGCTAATTATTTGCGTAATCTCTTCTTTCGATGGCTCCTCTTCTTCTTTCTCACTACTTTCTTCATCCATACACTCACTCTCGTCTCCTGTTGCTTCATCAAAAAGTAATCCCTTAACATGTTCTATCCATACGTTTTTGTATTGACTTTCTTCTTCAACTGCTTTTCTTTTATGCCAGTAACTACTCCTTTATATTGCTTTTTCTGTGCTTTAAAAATTCTTATAGATCCTTTAAATGTACATATACCCAAAGAAAGAAATGGTCGGTCACTTTCAATACGTTGTTATGTGAAAACTGTCCGACCACTTCTTTCTTTGAGTGTATATATGTAAATGCCCATGTTCACTGTGAGACCACACCTTATATGGTCAATGGCCGAGAACATATAAATACAGTTGTGACTACTACTACTGCCAAAAGTGGTTTATCGAAGAAAAATTTTGGAATTTTTTGTACATCTGTGATAACTCCGCCCTGTTCCAATTTACATATTCCAACTAGGATTATGTAAGATCTACGTTATAGATATTGACATAGTTAAACAAATATTACTGAGATATATTACATTGTACACTTCTGTGTAACTGTTAAATCACTGTTGATGTCTATATAGTATCTGTAATACTTTGTTGAATGACCATATAATTTTTCGTTACAAAACAATAACTGACAAAATTAAAGGGTGAAAATAAATCTATTTAAGCACCATACGTTTTCGTATAAAACCAGACACTAGCTACCTATGCACTACTACTAGCCCTATTACGTTTTTGTACTTTAAAATGAGATTAATTAAATTACCGTATGATTAGAATTTAATTACCGAAATGGATAGTTTGTAGAACGGATGGGCGGATATTGTTGGGCAAGTAATGTACTTCTGCCATAGTATTTTTAGCAGAAGATATTCTATACTATATACAATAGTTGAATTTGCATATATTTAGATACAATATTCAAAACGCTGATGTCTTAAGACATACATTCCTATGTCTTTACCAAAACTATAATTACTGCGATAATTTCTGCACTTAGCCTTTGTGCGTAATACATACTTCACAGTTGTGGTTTTGCGTAGCTGTATTCGCAATACAATCACTTGATTTCAAAAACTGTGCTATATCTGATTTTGTGCTGATAATCCTTGTATTTTACTGGTTATACTTCTTCTATGAATTATATACCTATAGTGTTGTTGATTATACTAATACCCCTAAAGAGCAAGACAAATAACAACTTTTTTTCAAATCAATTAATTTTGAAACAACTCTTTGTAATGTCCTCATGGCTGCCATCAGGAAGGCACATTATCAGTCAAATGTGTACATTCCTTTAGGGTAGCGATTCCAACACACTCAATCTTTTATGATGAAGTTCTTGTAATGTTACAAAAAATCATGCATTGTTTGGTGTACATGTGGTCATATATTGAAGATGTCATCAACATATCGATACTAGCATGTTGGTGTCAGCTTGCTGGATTCACTAACTTCTTGTCCAAATGCTTCCAGGAAGATGCTAGAGATGAATGGTGATAATAGTGGCAATAGTGACCTTATTGCTGTGTTAGTCGGTTGTTCATAAATGATTTTTAATTTATTGTAAATAATTGGAAGTAGTAAAACAAGTACATATATTTCGTCTTTTTACTGTTTCTGCTCCTAACCTGATATCTACGAGGGATGTACAGTATTTATTGTTTTTTACATATAAAATAATATCATTTTCAAACATGATCACCCTGCGCTTAAGGACTCATTCTTTCTACGTTCTAACATATTTACACCTTTTTTAAAAAGTCGGCGTCTTGATCACTGAAGAATTCTTTCGCCATTATCATAATCTCGTCATCGTCATTAAATTTGACCCCTTAAAGACTTTCCTTTAGTTTTTGAAATAAATAAAAGTCACTAGGAGCTTGGTCAGGTTAGTATGGTGGATGGCCCATCAGCTCGAAACCTGCATTGTTAATTGCACTTAGCAAAACAACACTGGAGCATATCTTGATGAAACAAAATTTCATGCTCCAACGTTCCTCATTTTTCTTGATGCAATCACGAAGTTGATTAATTATTGCCGCGCAATACTGACCCGTTACCATATGGCCTCGTTTCAATCAATTAATTCAATTCCCTTGGCATCCCAGAAAATGGTGGCCCTAGTCTTACTCACCGAGGGCTTAAGAATAAACTCGCGTTGTGGTGAAGATTCTGAGTCTGGCCACTCTTTGCTTTGTACTTGTGACTTGAGATCGAAGTGGTGAACTTAGGTTTCATCAACGGTAAGACATGTTTTGTATCGCTGTTAAGCAATTTAAAATTTACATCTGTACTCGTGACTATCTCTGCTTTAGTTCAGATGTCAACGTTGTGAGTACCCATCTTGCCCTACTGCATACCTTATGAAGTCCCTAATAGTCATTCCAACTGTATCGTCCGAAAAGCCTTTATCTCTGCTAAACGTCTAGTAGTTAACCGATGATTTTGTTTAATCAAGTCACGGACATTAAGAATTTTTTCCTGAATGCACACAGTTTAAGGCCGACAAACTCCTTTTGCATGATCGCAAGTTAATCTTTCACGTCGAAATATTCGAGACCAATTCTTTACTATCTGATATGAAGACCAATTATCTCCAAGTACACTAATCATATCTTTATAAATTTTTTGTGGCGCTAAACCTTCTTTTTCAGATATTTAATATAGCGTGAAGTTCGTTTTTATCCATTTTTGAAAATCTTTAAGCAGCTTTTATTTTAACTCAAGACACATACACGACTCAACTTTGGCAATTTGTTTGAGAGATAAAAACGAAAAATAATGTTGTTGTGTAGTGTTCACTTCAACGCCTACTATACTAGACACAGTAAATAGTGTACATACCTCTTACATACATAGTTTACTTGGAATTTGTACAATATAAATGGACGATCTACTACTACATTGAAGTAAGTAAAAACAACTTTATACTAGATTAACTGCTTATTAGTACACCCTCGTAGAAAATTATTTATAACAGATAAATATGTATACAAAACAGAATGATGATAATAAACAACTAGTAAACATTAATCACTAAGAGTAATATAAGTAAATGTGAAATTGAATTTATTTTCAAAGCCAGGATGATAGCATGGAATTTCGTTGATTGCTTTATCGGAATTACTAATAGTTGGCATCCATTTATTTAACATCGCGGTAGAATTACATCTTTAATCTAAAATCCTTCCTCGTAACATTATTCACTTCGAAAAAGTCTATTATTCTCTTCAACAGCGCCAACTTATTTCAATTTATCTCCTATTCTATGTGTGCTGGAAGCGAAGCAGAGGTTTTAAGTTTTCCTGGGCTACAGTTTTCCATGGCCTATTTAACGTTATTACCTACTGAAAGCGAATTCGGTCATTATCACAACCGGAGCCCGCGTTGAAGGGCACCCTCGCTAATAAATTGGCCCTATATAGAGAGGGAAAAAATAACTCTATTAAAGCCCTTTGCAGGGTGCACAATGTACACGCGAAATCTTGGCCGCCTATTCCTATTGTGTCTGTATAGTTAAGAACATCGTTTTTCCGAGTGATTTATCTACTTACCTTCAAGTACGAGACCTGCTTTTGAATCACAATGCTCTGTGTTTACCTCTACTTTTCCAAATGTTATGGCTCTTAATACGAACGCTGGAGTATTATGCCAACGTCGTTTTCGTAGACAAGATCTTTCGCAAAATACACGGCCTCGTTAAACAAGTTTATTACTTTTGCTCGTACTTTAAGTATTACCCAGTATTGTTTCATTCAAAATATCAACTACTCAAGAGAAATGTATTGTTCTAGAACATTATAGATTTATTAACGTAGTACTTTCTTACTACTACACTTTGTAAAGGTTACCTATGTGTTTAGGCACAACAAGGTTTTTGGCATTTTTGACAGAAAGGGACAAAAACTTACCACGCCGCAGAGTTGAGCCAAGAGTAAAGGAAGAGATTGGTGATAAGGAACCGAACTGTAGATATGTTCATGAACATCAGCACTATATAGGAAACTGTGGTGGAGTATTGTTATCTCTACTATGATGCTTTGTAGTGGATATTCTGATGTCTAATCTTTCGGCAAACTAGAGAAATCAATAATTCAGAATTTCTATATTTTAACCAGAACTTTAAACTGACGTACACAGTATCTTTGTAGCATAATAAAACCACCAAGGCTTACTGGGCTTGTGAAGGAATATTGTATCAAGCGTGAAAATCTGGGTTATGTGCCAAGAATACTTATTACTGTCTAAATAATTTCCTTCTTAAGCATTAGACTGGCTACTTTTTGGACGACGACTAAAGCGATGAAAACTTATAGGGGTTTTCTCCTACCATTAAACTTACGGACAGAAGCAACATTCATTTTATCTACCAAGCAAACTGCTATGACAGAGCACGCCATGAAGTACGATTACGGAGTGGTACGGACGTCGTCAAAGAATTCTTCAAAACTTACGGAATATCAAATAATTTTTCTAAAATAGGCTCTAAACCATTCTGGAATTGGAGAGAGTAAAATGACTGACATATTAACAAGTAGTGGCATGACTGGCAGTTGCCACTAGCATCAAAGTCTACACTTTTTTAAGCGGTGCTCCAGTCTTTTCAAGCCGTCAGAAAAATTGCATCTTTCAAGGTTTAATGTCCAACCGGCTGTGTAGCGCAGTGTCTAGCGCGCTCGCTTCACAGTCTGGTGGTATTGGGTTCGGATCCCGGTACGCTCTTTCTGAATTTGGTTTTCTGTAGTTTCCCAAATTTCACGGCAAAAGCGGAAAGATAACATCTTAAGTCGGTCTACAGCCGCAGGCGTAATAATACCCCATGGCCAGCCGATGCCCCCTGTAATATATTATTATTATTATTGTTTTTAAAGTCAAAGCTTATAACTGTTCATTGTACACTGAATAAAGATGGGTTTAGTGAACTCTCTTCCACGTAGAATCTGTGGAACTTTTCTACTGCCCAGTAGTACAGGAAGGGATGGAGCTGGTTTGAGATCAAACCCAAATTGGGCAAAGTAATTCTCAACTAATTTGCGGACTTCTTTATTTGGGTGTAACCATGTTGGGAGGGCTAACGCGGCATAAGGGTACAATACACGCATTGGCGTATCTGTACTGCCATTATTACGAGTATTATCCGGTAGTCAAAACAATTGCCTAAAAAACATGGCCTTCTAAATCTTGTCTTACGTCATCAGGAATATATTCCAGGCTATTCTTTGTTTATTTTGCAACGACTTTTATTTTATTGGGCTTTTCTGTATATAAGATACTCTTCTATCATTTATTATATTATATCTTATTCCTATTTTCGTGCTCACCAATAAGAATTAACTAGTTTCTCATATCATATTTAATTGTACATTTTCCATTATAACCTTTGTATTTTCTAAAACTTATTAATTTTAACTTTATATTATCCACGGCTTATCTTTCATAAATAAAGAATTAAGTAGAGATAAAGCATTAAAGTCACGTAGAGAGTATTGATCACCATTTACAATGGCTATTTCCGTAGAACTCAAGTACCATTTAACACTTTATACATACAGCAGCGATACAACGAACTTTTACATCGATCAAGCTTGCGGTCAGAACGTATATTAGGATTGCCTAAGTACCTACCCGAGGCAAACTGACAAATCCCTACCGCGATCTACCTGTATAACCCTGAGCGCTTAAATTTTCGATGGTTCTGTTCCAGCTGCCTAGCCTTGTATTAAACGTATTTGATTCAATTGCTACTTGAAGCGGTATCGGCAACAAACTAACCAATGTTTAAAATGGCTACTGTTGTCCGTACTTAATGGAAAAATTCTTCAGATTTATGTATGTATATTTAGAAGGTTAGTGCGTATCTAATCTATGAACTAGATTCACCAAGAGCAAAAGAAAATTGCGACCTAACACTAAAAAATTTTCGAGGAAATGATAATTTAATCCTAGAAAACGCCTGCTTGCTTGCTTTTTGCTCTTATCATGTAATGGGAAATATATCGGTGTTACAGCGGCATCTTAACATATGTATATTGCTTTTCTGACCACAGCTGCAACTCTTGTTATGTATTTTTGTTTGTGTAGATGCGTTTAGTGACTTTGCTACAGTACTCTCCTAATTAATGTATGGGCCGGAATTGTCGGACACAAAATTATTGGTCCGATATTCATGGAAAAGATCTTAACTGGTGAAATTTATTTAAATCTATTGGCAAATGTGATAGATCCCCTTATAACTGAATCTCTAGAAAACCACACCGATCAAGATGGAGTTTTGTTACTAGATGAAGAAAACCTACTTTTTCAACAGGACGGAGCTGCTTCACATTATGCTCTGCCGGTACGAAATTGGCTCCATGAGAGATTTCCTGATAAATGAATTAGAAGAAGGAGCGCTATAGAATGGCCAGCGATATCACCAGACTTAACGCCCCTTGACTTTTTTTTATGGGGCCATCTAAAGACAGTAGTTAAATGATATCGAAGGCTTCCACGGCCCGAGTCTTTATAATGAGGGTTTCCGGGTGTTGACCGTGTCATGATTAGTAAAATATATACAGTACCTTACCTTCTGACCTTCAGAAGGTTTTCGCCTCTAGCGTGGTTGACACGTCGAGTTACCGTGGCCTTCTGACGCCCCTCACCTACCAGAAGGTTTTCGCCTCTAGCGTGGTTTACACGTCGAGTTACCGTGACCTTCTGGTACCCACCCAGTTAACCTCTTTTGCTCCTGAAGAAGCCGCTTACATTAGTGGCGAAACGTCGAGTTATTGTATATCTTGTGCATTTTATTTTTATTTTTATTTTGTACTGTATATATTTTACTAATCATGACACGGTCAACACCCGGAAACCCTCATTA
>SMLS01032527.1:0-11229 GCA_004785975.1 Popillia japonica | reverse complement strand
GCTTTCTTTTATATTTCTGCTGTGAATTACTATGCAACTGACAATTTCCCTTGATATCTTGTCAACTATTCCATGTTGTAGGAAACTGACAACTCAAAAGTGTGTTGGCTCTTTGGTATAAATATTTTTATACATATTTAGCCACTAATAAACTTGTGTGTTAAGTTCTATCAACATCTAATATTTTATGAGGTGTCCGAACATTGTACTATAAAATTATCCTGCAATTTGAATAATCCGCCTTTCTACATTAATTGAGCTTACAAACGGCAGAGGCGCTGAATTTCATTCCCAATAGATAGTACGTCCGTCGAGTCTCTATAGATTATTGGTGCTTTGTGGCAAAGGTATTTTAATGTACCTATAACTTAACCTTAAACGACGAATTCGGATCAGGTGCGTTTCGAAAATAGCGACTTTTCAATATGGAAGCATTTTGGGACGTTTTAGGCGATGTTCCAAATCGTTTGACAGCTCGGACGGGCAAACAGCTGATCGAGGACGCTGACAGATCATCGTGCGGGCGAAATGTCAAATGTTGAGACGCGCGCGATATCTTCGAGACAAACGCGGAAGCGTGCAGACGGGCGTACTTACACGCGGAATTTTTTCTAGTTTACGCGGCGAGAGCCGGATCGGATTGGGATATAGGCGAAAACGCGTGAGAGGGATCCCCGTTTGGGTATGCATTTCGGACGGAGATCGCGTTCAGAATGGCGCTCAAACGTCAGCAACGTCATCGCGTCACATATTTCTTCTCCCTGCCCCTTATGGAGCCGGTCCATTAGAAACCATAAGAAAGCACGGGACAAATTCACAGAGTTCATAAATAAACTCTGATCTTTTCTCCCGTGTTTTCGCATCGTTCCAAATGGACCGGCTCCGTTAGGAGAAGGGGGATGCAATACATCCCGATCTGACGTTTCTAACGTTTGGGCGCCATTCTAAACGCGATTTTCCCTCCGAAAAACATGCCCCGTTGGGCATCCACCTCACCTTTTTTTTCCGAAATTCCGATCCGATCCGGCCGTCTCCGCGTCAATTAGGATAAATTCCGCCTGCGATAGGCCCTATGCGCGCGCTTCCGCGTGTCTCCCGACGATATCGGCGCCTCTCGACCAACATTTGACATTTCGCCCGGACGACGATTTTTCCGCGTTCTCGATCAGCTGTTTACCCGCCCAAGCTGTCAATTCACTGTGAACACGGCCTAAAACGTACCAAAATGCTTCCATATTGACAAGTCACTTCATCATAAACGCACCTGTTCTGAATTTGTCGTTTAAGGTTAAGGTTAAGTTATATGTAATATTACTGCTGCCGGCAAATGTCAACTTGACACTGCATAATATACGACATGTATACGGCATGTGGTAAATCCTATCTCCATCCATCCATCCATTTCTTTAATTTTTTCGTTGTAAGCAGAAATAAAAGTAAAAAGTAAAGTAAAGTAAAGATTATTTCAAAAAGATCACGTAAACAGATATAGGGAAAGTCACATACAAACTAAATCCTTAACTTAGTGTAGACATAATAATATTAGTACTAGATGGTACTAGGGTACTAGTAGTGATAATAGTAAACGTATACATAATGATACCATGATATTGATAATAATACTAGTAATAGTAGTTGCAATAATAACAATAATGAATGAAGCTTTAAGTAAAACTAAAAGTTGAAGTATTCCTGTAAGGAATAAAAGGCATTCACCACTAAATAATCACGTAGATGTTGTTTGAAACGTAAGCGGGTTAAACTTTTCCAATGATTAGGAATTTTATTATATATTTTGATAGCTAGAACTTGTGGGGACTGCTGAAACAAAGTTAATCTAGACCTAGGTGTGGCTATATCATTTCTACGTCTGGTGTTATAATCATGTTTGTCTTTATTATGTTGAAATTTATTGCAATTATCATAAGCATAGAGAGAAAGCTCGAGAATGAAAATACAAGGGATAGTTAAATAATCTCTACATATTTATTTTTTTTTTTATTTCGGAAATAGTCAGCCCGCAGGGTAGGAAGTAGTTCTATGAACCGCCCCTTATGAGATTTTGTTTCCCCGCAATAATGTTTAATGACATGCGTCAGGGTGATTCGGCGGTCTTTTCTTAGTTCGATGTCATTCTACCTCTTCTCTCTTCGGCACATGTACCGGGACCAGGAGTTCGGAAAATGTGCCTCATTTGCTTGTCGTACGCGCTCCTGCTTTTCCTTGGTGTTCTTCTGAACTTGTTGTTTGATCTATTTTCGTTCTGTGGATATCATTTATTATTTTACCAAATTTTCCGGCATTATTGCCGTGCCAAGGCTGTTGTTCGTTTCTTCTCGCACGTGATTTTAGTTACGATATTAGAGAGCTGAGTTTTGAACTACGTATATTCGCTCCACCGCAGTAGATGCAGTTAAGATATCCCTCCTTTCCAAATCGTAGTGCGTAAGCTCTAAAAAACCCATGGCCTGTTATAATTTGTCCTAAATTTATTTTTTTTGTTGCAATTATTACTATAATTACTCAGATATGAGATGTTAGAAATTTTTCTGCGACCTTCAATTATATTTTGATAAATAGATTGTTGTGCTTTTTAAAAGCTACCTACTTCTATAGACACCAAAGATAGATGAGCAATCATAGATGCATACATACACATTTGACAACTAACTGTTTTATAGTTATGTATATTGATTTTGTTTCATTTGCAATCACAGCGTCTGACATCTTAAAGTGTGGGCTGAAAATGAGCATCTTACAATGATTGAAACGTTCTTGTACTGAGTAACAGTAAATTCGCCCTTGTTTAAGCGTTTGGTAGTGTCTATTAATGTTATGGATAACGTCCGCAGTACCTATACGACCATATAACGCGCTTAGTGCTCGATCATCTTTTAACACTCAATGTGTCCTGTCAGGTTTAAGATAACTTATTAACCTCATCGCAGAAACTTTACAATTAAGCGTTCAAACTTCGAACTATGTGGTGTTCTGCGATTAAAGTATCCCGATGTATACATTTTCAGAAGCATTGTCAGAAGCAAACAAATAACATGTCTATGGCTGCGACAAATTTATTTTTGACAAATAAAAGTAATAGCTTTTAAAATGATCGTCACTTAAAATACAAGATTTTTTAGTTCAGGCTTATTATCGAAATGGTATTTAGTAAGCTTGATGGTGTATAGGTTTACTCAGTTGTGGATTGCATTGAAGAATTTCAAGTTGAGGTTTTACATTTTGCAACGGATTACATGCCAACACTCTAAAACTGATATAAAATCTGGCAGAAGAGTAATTAAGAAACGTACACCTCCAGTTGTCAATCGTGTAAAATAAATAATCGAAAATGAACCACAAACATCTGTTGCAACAACCGAGTCAACAAATTAACCTTTCTGTTAGTTGTAGTAAATTAATTACCCTCATAGACTACAATTTTGTAATTGATTTGTAAATATGAACGATAATAATGAAGGGCTTTCACAAGGAGCCATCTTTACTGATGAAGTATGGTTTTGTAAAACGGGATACTTAAATTCACAAAATACAAGAATTTGGAGTAGTGAAAATCCACATGCAGTTATCGAGAAATGGACCCAGCGAAAATAGGTGTTTGGGCAGCGATAAGTCAAAGACGAACCATTGGATCAATATTTCTTCAGGGAATTGTATCTGTATGTGGGTACTGCACATAAATTTTAGAACCACTTACCACTGGATGATGATAAAACTATACTCTTTGTTAGTTTGAAATGCTTCTTTCACAGATAAGCTTGCCAAAGAAACAGGAAAAATACTTTTTACTGGATCGGATCCCTGTTGTGGTTCGCAAAAAAGCCACCTGAATTAACAATTAACAAATGGGACACAAGTGCTTCCTACTGGCAGAACATGCGAGGACACAACCTGTTAACAACGATGGTGCTATCTTTCAGCAAAGAGGATCTCCAGACTACTAGCTGGATTTTTGATAAGTCTGCCATTGTCTATGCCATTTGTCGTCTATGCCAAGAAGACCTAGAGACGATAGAACACATTTATGTGAATGTGTTGCTGTCAGTCGTACTCGACATCAACACTTGAGTGGCCCATTTATAACACGTATTGAAATTCGAGGTCGTAAGTAAAAGTCTCCAACTAGTCTAACACCTAGAAGGGCAACGTTAGAGTAGATCTATGCACGTCGTAGTGATTAAAGGTGACAGTGCCACGAGTCTCAATATATCTATCTAATATTATATTGTGTTTTGCTTATACGTTATATTTTATTTTGTCTGATGTCTAATTGTTATCTCGTAATGTTAATGTCCTAGAATTTGTGATGTACATATATGGTATGGTTTAGTAACGTTATAACGCCCTATTACTTTTAATTTTTATTTGTATATCATGTATGATTATTATTTTAGTGGATTGTTACCTTTCTTATTATAGCTGTTTGCTATTATAAGAAATTTAACAATATTTTTACTTCCCGTATTTATTAGCGCACATAAGTTTGTGGCTTACAATTAGTAGCTAGAGAGAACCCTGCAAGAACATTTTCGCTGTATGTAAGTACATACATACATCAACGATAATATCCGTACAAGATACATCAATTCACGAACACCTGGCCTGCGGCATTCGTCATAGTATCCAGTATGGCTATTGGTTTAACAAAAGCAAATTAAATGATCTTTTTATTGTAGTTGTTTAAAATTTAATATGTTTAACTTTGACTATATGATGTAGGTATGTACATAATATTTTAAAGAATGTAATGAGGAATAAACTTAGCTGATGGTGAATCCGTTTGGCTACCGCGTGGAGTCCCCAGATATTAGAGTGTGCCCTCAGGATAAGTTCTCAATAATTCGATTCCTGGGTTACTGTGATTTGGATACGGCGTTGGACCCCCCTCAAGGATATCTTGCCACCACGTGGTCAGTTGAAAACTTTATTTCTTCGCAAGTGGTATATTACTTTTTATAACTCGAAGAGCTTGATATTATAGATCAAATGGTAGGTGAATTCACAAAGGATGAAATTAGTGCACGATATTTCTTGATTGATAACTCAAATTACCACGCTTCTAGCGTGTGCCATTTTGCCTTCAAAAAAAAAACTTAAAGCTCGAGCGATCTACTCGGTATCTTTGCCTGATTCGGAGTTCTTCCGATGTCCTCCTCCGCCGGCAAGGTGCATGCGTCTCCCTCTCCGAGTTAAGGTCAGTATTCGCGGGAAACTACCACACGCAAAATTTAAACGATATATTGGTACAGTATTCAACTGCTAAATATTATACTTTAGACATTTTTAAATTCTACAATGTGTAACATATCATGTTACCCTGTTAAGTTTATTTTCAATCAAATCAAAAATTTTGGGATAATAAAATATTCGTACCAGTACTACCATGCAATACATTTGCAAAATATCATTATGTAAGATCTATTTTGCCAAAATTAACAAAAATATTGTATATGTACAACCTTATTGTATTAGTATATAATTCCGTAACAAGTGCGTTTAAAATATCAGCCTCCTTTCTTTGTATAAGAAAAAAATAGATTGGATGGCAATTATCAGGTAGGGTTAATTAAGCAATGACGTGGTTGCGATTTTTATCAGATTGAACAGTTTCCATATAACAGCGCATTGAAAGTGTCCAATCTTGACTTTTCATGAGTGTATATGCTGGCGAAATTGATCAATGAATTTGTAATAACAATGTACAAGCGTACTTGGTAATCCCAATTCGTTCAAACAAAAACAAACTTGCATTGCATTAAAAATGCAATTCAATTATTTATTTAACTAATAATGTAATTATCTCCTTTTAATGGGCGCTGCGACGTTAAAAATATTTTCTGAATGCACAGACGTGGTTTATTAACTATGTGCTATATATTGTTATTGACGCAAATATATGCTTTCAAAATTCTCCCAAAGAAGAAATCTGGCACACAATATCTGGTCACCGAGAATCATTAACAAAATTATGCTTACTTTAATAATTTGTAGAGGTATAAAAAATAAAAAACTTCATAGAACGTACGACATGCAATGATATAAGAAATCTCTAACTATACTGTTCCTATTACGGCTTGTCTAAACACTTCACCACTCTTTGTACTTTGAATAACTGGAATATACCTACATATATTTTTAGAATTTTTTTTATATTTAACTTGTGCTCGTAAATTATTCTGTAGACAAATCCTATCGCACGGTAACTTTCGTTCAATGTGCCTAAACACATTTTCACTATTTAAAATAACAGTTGCTTAATTTCCTGTTAAGGTAATAGTAATTGTATGTTTAGGAATCAATTACTTATGCCAACAAGCATCAGAAACAACATAACAGAACCAGAATAACAACACAAACAAGTCAATAGCTCACAAAAATTGACATCCAAGAATGAATAAACCAAGAATATATTCAACGTCGCCGTCGTAGCATTCATTTAAATTTTGTAATTTTTAAGATTCCGTTAATACTAATAAATGGTATTTATAATGTAACGTCTGTTTCTGTTTCATTAAATTGTGTCAGACACATGCAATTTTTCTATCAAAAACCACTACAGGAAATTGACTCAACTTGTGATATTTATAAAGTATAGAACTGGTGTAAAACGTGAAATGCAAAACTTCAATTTGAATATCAACTAAGTATATAGTAGGAGAAAATATAGGTACGTAACTGTGTTAGCAATTCTTTCTTTGTGAATGATAACTAGGGTATATAACAAAATTATTAATATTAATAGGAACTGTACCAGTGATAAAATGTGTAAAACTCGTAACATGTACTATGAAGCCTAATTTACTAAAAGTAGTTAATGTTTTTCAGAATGACTCCATAGTTAGTTTTATAGGAAATTTTTCTGTGTCTGGTGTGTGTCTATTGTAACATACTTGTAGTTTGTAAAACAAAATTATAAGCATAAGTAAGTAGTATGTAAAAAATTGCAACGGATAAGTAAACCTGCATATACTGCATCTATACATAAAGTACATACTGTACTATATATGTAGTCATATATGTAGTATATGTCATATATGTAGTATATATGTACTGATATCGTACAATCTTAAAGCAGCTGCAGAAATATTAAACATATTGTAAATGTAGGAGGCATTGATCATCAGTAAATCACGTCACGAGTGGTACCTTTGGAATCTGGGTTATATATGTGATATATTACGATTTTATCTCCTGTAACGGTATTATGTACTGTTATGTTGAACACAAGTCTTGAAACAGCGCTGATGTATTCATGCACTGTTCTGAAGCTAAACGTTGCGATATACTTCTCGAGGGTATACATGCCGTACATCTGTTTGTCGTCGATTATAAAATTTTATAATGATGGGGAGACGATCCTTACAGGTCAAATATCGATCGATACAGCGTTATTTCAACCGTGTTGAAGTATAATCAATAACAAATCAAAAAAATTATAACTACATATGCGATGTAGAAATATATAATAGGTATTTGTGCGTCAGCCGCCTCGTAAGCGAATATCCATTACAAAAACTAGATGCACATAGCGAATGGCCAGAAATGCCGAAAATTTACGTGTCAACGGTCGCCGGACATTCCACCAATTATTCGAAATTGAATTTGATACGGCGTCGTGTTTGTGTATGCATAACATTTCAAGAATGCCATGTATAGTGCTAATTCTGCATCAATCAAAATCGCAGCAATATACAATTACACATGTATGCGCATATGTACGTACAACACACGTACCTGTCATCATGGATAGCTATCTATTAGCTATCCACGATGACATTTGACGTGCCCGAGTATATATCTATTAACTTAGCCAAATGCAATGGAGTACTTGTTAGTACTAAATTAGAAGGTAATAAAATTACTCTGGCAACCAAATGTGCTACCTACTTGAGATATATTAATATAAATATATACCTATATATACGTATATATATATACATGTGCATTTGTATCGTCTTCGCCTCCGTACTTTCATGAGGCGTCCTATTATCCACCAGTATATATGTATAATATTAATGAAATATCACATGCGGTTATTTCATGCCTACATTCCATAGAATAATGGCAGACAGAGAAGGGTAATAAAATATTGTATTTCATTTATACAAAATCAAGATATATAGAGGGTATGCTTTCAACTCCTGTTGTAGGTAGTACCTATTCGCCTCACTATATTTAAAATTTCTAGATACAACGGTAGTCTTCGCCTCCGCCCATGTTGCCAGTTTTATGAGGTTGATTGGTACTTTCAGTGTATAAAATACACTGCTCAATTTGTGACCTAGTACACTTAGAAGAACATATATAAATAACGATTTACTAACTTACGAGCAACAATTTATTGCTTAATTGCTAATATATGGTTCTGTGTAACACTTTCAACGCGAAGAAATAAAACAATAGAACTTAAATATCGAATTTCAAAGTTTTAATCGAAAAATAAAATCTTCATTTTAGTATTGCAGAAAAGTGCGCTTTGGAAAGAAAAGATAACCAAACATTTAAAGATTAATAATGCGTGGGACCTTCTCTAGCTCCTATGACCCCCTGGCAACATCTTGGTATGCTAGACAATGTGATGCTGGGGAATATTTTGGCGTTCTTCTAAAACGTCAGTTTGAAGCTGATGGTAATTGGTTGGATCCACTCCTCGTAATCTTATCCACCTTTTCAGGTATTCTCATATACGTTCTCTATGGGATTAAGATCTGGAGAGTTCGCTGGCCAAACCATGTGCCTAATATTGTTCTTTTTTAAAAATACATTCATTTTTCTTGTTCTATGAGGACGCGCGTTATACATCACGTTGTTCTCAATATAGCGTTCTCCTCTCTTTCTCCAAACTTCAACTATTCCATCTGAGCTATGGAGACGCACTCTGATCTCGTCACTGCATAAGCAGCGACCCCAATCTTCAACATTCCAATTTTCATGTTGACGTGCCGACTGTAGCCGATCAACAATCGACAGTTTTTAGAAGATCTGCCCCTTACATTTAACACATCGAACCTTCTTCTTTACTGTTTAAGTGTATACTTGAAGAGTTGCTTTCAATAACTGAATTTGGAGTATTCTTGCTGTAGAAAATCTATTCCTTCGTCATTGAACCGTAATAAAACCACCCCCGTATTCAAACTGATCACATCGTGACTCAAATTGATATGATTAAAACTTGATAAAGGTAAAAGCGTGTGCAAAGAGCTGAAAGGCCGGTACGGTGAAATTGGATCAACAATTTGGATTGGGTGAAAATTAAGAGTTTTGTACTTAATACAGAATATGTATGCCAGTGAGTGGTCGATACCCAAAGTTAAAAATAAAAAAGGGCATAGCTATAGTTTCCGGTTGCTAGAACAAGAAAGGCGTATATGCTATATTCTACCATACCATTGTGCTGGCTTGTTGTATCTTTATCTTATACATCGCTATCGACCGCTTGCAGACGTGCACATTGTATATCGGCAGAACACCGACCTTTAAATTAATTATTTTACACTAACGTTTTTTTTCTATCAAAGCTAATTATATATAAGTAAATGTTTATCTCCTATTTGCTATCATCTTCTGTATTTATGTGTTTATATAATAAATCGGTTGTAATAATGTCATTGTAATCGCATTGCCTAAGTTACGGTGTAACTGTCGATTGAAGGAGTGCATAAAGATGTACCACCAGGTGACAATTGACACAAATTTCAGACCCCTTCAACAAAAATTTGCAATTAACAGAACCTTAAGTTTCTGTCATCTATCTCATGGTTCCGTATCTTGTAAGTAGGTACTCCTTCAATCAATAGTGTAACACAGTGAAACTGTCACCTCATTTGCATCGTTTCATAATTTTAAGTAGTCATAACGTTTAGGCTGAGTAGTCACGTTAGGTCCCTGTAATTACACATTAACAGCGATAGTCCTTAAATAAAATATTTTTAAAATTAATAGAAATTAAGGACTAATTTATTTCTAGTCTTTGTCTTTACAACTACTACTACCACCGAATATCCAAAAATATTCGACACAATTTCTTTTTACATTCATCTTTTCCATTTTAAAGGACTAAATGAATATTTAAAGTTACCCCAAAAAATATAGGAGTATTTTTTGTGTATTATGTATTGTGTTTTTTGTATATTATACAGGTATAAACACATAAATGAGAAATATTTACAAGTTAAAAAATATTTTTGTTTTAAAGTAATAAATTGAAATATAATTGCTGCGAATTAACTCCTTACAAAATAGTGCTGCCTTCTTAGGCTGATAAACGATTGTATTGCCATACGCACGATATCTTATTGCAGTGTTGCCAAGAAAATGAGGCGACCTCGCGCTATGAACGTACGGAGCCAGTAACTACCTATATACATACGTTATGTGTATAAAACAGTACTGCCCTCTGCTGGCATGTCCATTCAACTAAAGTGTATGTGTGTGGTTAATTTTGGTCCATTTTCACCTCCGACTAAAATTTCACCAGCTTATAGAGAACATCGTTACTGACGTGAAATTGCAGAAAACATTGAAAGACGCTGTCGCCTCCGATTTCGGAGGCGAACTCGTCAAATCGGAGGCGAACTCTACCTATCCATATAGCAATCGGCGGTGTATGCATACCAAATGCATATATATATGTATATACAGGGTGTATTTGAAATAGAAGTAAAGACTGAAAAATGGAAAGATATTATTTTATTAAACTTAAATCCAAAATGTTTTGCGCAAATTCCGTCACAGTCGCGAGAAAAAATATGACAAAGATATTTATAAAATATTCGTCGCGTCACTGTCGAATATTTTCGAACGAATATACTTATGTATGTATGTAGCGGAGGGCAGGTGCAGCGACAGGCGATATTTAACGTGTGCATTATTAAACTCTTCATGCAAAGCGATTTAAAAAAAATAACAGATTAGTGTTATATTGTAGTTTTTATAACATCGGCAGCTATTCTTGCGTTAGATTGATCGAGGTGAACGTTCTCGATTCAATAGGCGGCGCATATTACAGTTTATAAGGGAGATTTTAATTTTGGCATTCGCGTCGTAATTGAACAAAAATTTTTTGGATTTATATTCTACATAATACAATATACGGTGTATTTGAAATAAAAGTAAAAAATATTAAGAAAGATAAATCCAGAAAAATTTTGTTCAATTACGACGTGACGAAATTGTAATATGCGCCGCATATTAATAATAATAATAATAATA
>SMLS01032522.1:0-12443 GCA_004785975.1 Popillia japonica | reverse complement strand
AAAATTCAAATTTCCCGCCCTGTGCGCCTGATACCTCCTAATATACCTCCTCGCTTTCCTGCGATCCTGGTAGAAAATCGTAAATTTCGTAAAATTTTAACAATTTTTCACTTTTGTATCAGGATCACATGAAAGCGAGGAGGTATATTAGGAGGTAACAGGCGCACAGGGCGGGAAATTTGAATTTAAATTATATACCTCCTCCTAATACATTTCAAATTTCCCGCCCTGCGCGCCTGTTACCTCCTAATATACCTCCTCGCTTTCATGCGATCCTGATACAAAAGTGAAAAATTGTTAAAATTTTGCGAAATTTACGATTTTCTACCAGGATCGCAGGAAAGCGAGGAGGTATATTAGGAGGTATCAGGCGCACAGGGCGGGAAATTTGAATTTTATTAGGAGGTATATCAGGAGCACGGTAATGGCGGGAAATTTGAAATGTATTAGGAGGAGGTATATATGAATATTTACGATAACAGGCGCGTGGATTTGGCGGGAAATTTGAATTGTATTAGGAGGTATAAAATGAAAATTGTCGATTTTGTACCAGGATCGCAGGAGTGCGAGGAGGTATATTTAAGGCGGTATTAGGGGCAAGTTTTGGCGGGAAAAAAGACGATGTTTGCGTGTATATTGGGTGGTCTATAGGGGGTATTAGGAAGTGCTTTGGCGCGCATGGGAAAGTAGTTTGGCGCCATATTGGATATATACTTACCGCTTAATTTACTTAACCTTGTGTTGCTTTTTTTAACAGTATTTTTTTTTAATATTTAAGAATGAAACGCAATAGTTGTAAGCATGATATTTATTGACGTAAATAGAAATATATACAAGAAGGGTTATACAAGGGGATACAACAATATACAGGGTGTTCGGAAAATCAAGTACAATAAATTAGGCGAAGCAACATAACTAATGCAGTTTACAGCAAAGGCATAAATGAATGAATATTACAATATATACAGGGTGATCGATAGTGTCGAAACATATAAATTTACATTAAACAGAAATTTTTGCAAATTATATTAGGTGATTATGTTACTACAATATAAAATACATTTTATGACAATATATACAGGGTGATCGATACTATCGAAACATAAATTTACATTAAACAGCAATTTTTGCAAATTATATAAGGTCATTATGTTACTACAATATAAAATACATTCTATGACAATATGTACAGGGTGATCGATAGTATCGAAACATAAATTTACATTAAACAGCAATTTTTGCAAATTATATGAGGTGATTATGTTACTACAATATAAAATACATTTTAGTACAATATATACAGGGTGATCGATAGTATCGAAACATAAATTTAGATTAAACAGCAATTTTTGCGAATTATATTAGGTAATTATGTTACTACAATATAAAATACATGTTGTTACAATATATACAGGGTGATCGATATCATATACATCTAAATATACCTCTACAGAAGCTTTTGCAACTTACATTAAGTTTTTTATATTACTACAATATATAATCTTCTTGTAATATATACAGAATGATCGATAATAGATACATATAAATTTACATTGAATAGTAATTGTTACAGTTTAGATTAAGTGATTATATTACTACAAGATACATACAAGTTGACAGACATTTTATAATATATACAGTGTGATCGACAACACACTGCTGGCTGCAAGCGATTCCTGATGAAGTTTTGTTGGTTTTCTCTGCAGGAGTACGCTTCTAGATGTGCTGGGCCCTCGTGTTATCGCGGATATTTCCCTGGAAACATTAAAATAGATTTAGTAACAAGGAAAATTGTAATTATTTTGCGTATTTTATAAACGATTTCTGCGTAACATTTATATAAATAACCGCATACGTATTAACTTTACTTTTATTACGAATTTTGTTATATAATATCAAACATCGCGATTATTATGCAGAGTGAGCGGAATGCTTTGTACGAAGTTTTAATAATGATGTAATGATGCATCTACCTACAGGCAAATGATTTTAGTTATCGTTAAAATTATTTGTCTGTATAATTTTATAATAGCATCGATAAACTCAATGTTATGAACCCGAACAGTCAATATAATTTTTGTTATGCACATACATATATACTATTTCAAATGTTCAAAAATTAATTTCAAATTAAAAATTTAATTACACGTTTCTGTGTTTGTATGCGTATGTATACTTGACCAAAAACTGTATATTTTTCGTCGAGCTTTTGCCTTGGTCGACCTGTTAAAATTATAGGGCGTCATCATAAAACAGGACGCGTTTTTACGCTAGGCACGTATCAGATTAGCCACCGTGGATACCCGAGTGAAGTTGGCAATGTCACTTCGCTACTAACTTCGGCTTACGCGACAACTCTAATTAAAGAATAACTACCGATCTGAATTAATGTCTGTAACCATCATACATTTAAAATGAATGCAATGACGTACCTATACATATTTTTTAACGCGAGTTAATTAAGCGCTGTAACGTTTGGGGGAAAAAGAGCTACTTATATCATTGTAGCAGTGTAAGAAAAAAATTTATTATTCATTAGTCCATCTATTTCAGCAGGAAATTAACTACAGTTACACTGCTACTCTGCTGATTCAATTGCGAAACCAATTCACGTGATTTTAGCCGTTCGGCACATAGAAGTATAGGGACAGTAGACCCTTGTGGTTCGGAGATGAACTTTGACCCTCAGCCTGAAGCCATGCATTATTATTCGTTGCAGCAAGCTCAATGCTCGAACGCTGCAAACTTTTTTAACTACCAGAATTCATTAAGAATTTCTCTGTTGATAAAAGTAAGATGTTTCTACGTTTCATTTCACTTGAGGTATACACGCTATGCCCATACTAAATACGGCGAATACGTGAAACTAAACTCTAACAGTTCGGACCTTTTCTTTATTGAAACATAAACCGATAAAAATTACGGCTTCTCTTCTCCTTTTTTTCATTCTTATCTCTCTCCTTCTTGACGGACTATCTTTTTATACTTTATTTTCCTCCTAGTGCGGGGGTCTATCTATATTCCGAATAATACGATTAAATAATCTAAAGACTATTCCTTCCAATTAAGGAGAATTGCCTCGAAAATTGTTTTATTTACAGGATTAGATTTTGAGGCAACAGTCTATCGACATATACAGTAAGGGCTACCCGATCTTCACCCTTATATCTTTAATAGCGACCGAAAAAGATAGGAGCAAATAAGTTTGTCATCTAATATAAGAAACCGTGATACACTTAGACGACTCAAATGGATTACCTGTTATTAAGGAATAGCCATAGACTCAATTGGAAGTTTCGGGTTCGACAATAGCTTACGTTTAACCGCATTGGTGGGGTGCTTAATGAAAACGGTCGACCCCCCCGGAGAAGAAATACGGTTCGCAATCAAGTGGACCTTTAATGCGTCCAGGAATTGTGAGGGACATGGCCCTGTTTCAATTCCTTTTCCGTTGAACCAATCAGTAGTACCTACGTTGCGAAGAGGCGAGTTAACTAAACTGCAACTCATTTTTTTTTCAATTGTCGCAAACGTCGTCCTCGTCTTAATACGTTTTATATCATCAATTAACAATTAAATGTTTATTCGGTAAATTTTTCTCACTGCAACATCGTCTGTTCGAAACTTGTACAACGGTGCGACATCTACAATGGATAAGGCATTATCTGTTCGCACATTCTAGGACAAAGGCTGACAATTACTAGATTTAAGGGAATTTTAGCTATCCCGCAGATTTCAATTATAACCCGAGCTCCGAAAACCGCGATTCGATTCAGTGTAATTGACCAGGTAATAGCTCTAACGATGGCTTCACCTTACACTACGAATAGAGCCCGCTGTTAGTTTGCAATCCTTATACATTAAATCATTACTATTATATTCGATTTGTAATTATGTAATTATCACGTACACACAATTCCAGATTTATACACGAGCCGGAAAGTTTCAGCCGATAAATTAAAATGGGGAAATTAAATTAACAACATATGTTTCTATGTACATACGTAATACTTATTTTACAATAATATTGTACGAATGAATAATACGCACTGTTTGATGAGAGACCTTGCCCTTTCAGACTTAAGTACTCTCATTAAGGTCGGTTATAACTGGAAATGATCCCATGTTAGCGTGTAATTGTTGACTTTGTGCTACGTTGCTTGCATTAATTTCGAAGCTAAACGAAAACTAGATTTAAAGATAGACCACACAATCCTATATTCGGGCGACTACGCCGACTGTAAGATGAACTCCCGTTACGGCGTCACATTATTTCGTATTAAATTGAAAATTTAAAAATTTTCAAATACGTAATACGAAACGTTTCCGTGTTTGCATTCCGGTCGTTCGGCTGTACTCTGAAACGTTTCGTTTCGGCAGTAATTTGTTGGCAAACCATGTACATATGTATAGGCGTAAGTATACAGTCTTGGTCAAATATACGAGACGGCGATAATCCGCTCACTCTGTATAGATATGAGTTAGAATAAAAAAATTCTTACTTACCATTAGATTATGCGGAGAGTCCTCGCAGCATCTTCAAAACCGGACATAAAAGATACAGTTTATCACACCTTATTACACACGCAAATTTAGCACCTCACGCAGTAACAGGCTGCACCGCTAATTCGCCTAGAAATAAATAAAGAAAGGAAAATAAAATAAATCAATAGAAAAAAGAACGAAAGGAGAGAAATAAAAAAGTTAACGAAATCGTAATAAAACCATAATTGTAGGAGGTGATTGTTATCGTAACAATAACGTTTTATACGACTAATTTCAAGTTAACATTCCGTATCAATTTAATGCTTGGACGTTTCTACAGAATTACAGGAATTAATTCCGATCCTTTCTAATATCCGTATTGCAAGTTACATTATTGTTATGGAATCTAATATTTCGACGGACGTGAACGGGAATACCTGGCTCCCTGTATAATCCTTATTTTACTTGCGGTGTGCTCTTCATTTATTGAATATTTGGCAATGCGTTGTGACAGAAACTAGATAAAATTTTAATTTAATAGAGTTTTTATAAGATCTCTCTGCGCACATTATAAATATAACAGCGCTCTCTCTTCATGTAAAATGTATTCCCGTTTGAAATGTATCGTTTGTCAACGTCAAACGTTACCAGCGACGTACGTAGGTCTCCAAACAAAAAGTTATATTAAATACATTTTATTTATACGTAATCCACACACAAACCCAATGAACAATAAGTCGAAGTGACTTATTTATAACTTAACTCGTCATAAAGTAATTCCATTTCTTTGTTATATATCGTCTAAGGAAATTACTTGTGTAATGGCACTTCGGATGAACTTCCAAAATAAAACAACAAGAGGAAGAGTTGCGAGGAGTAAAACACGAAATAGCAAATCTCAACCGAGTTATAAAGTTAGTGTAGTTCTATCTTTCTTTCGGGGGGTGTACGTTTTTTCCTCTTCACTCTTATGCCCTAAACTTATTCCACTCTGGAAATTAGTAACGTCACCAGGTTGTTTATAAATAATATCTCCCGTCTCTTTTCGCACGGGGTGCTATATAAAAGTAGATGTGAACTAGAGAAGCGAGGGATCGAGAAGAAAGGCCTTCTTCAGTAGCGTTTTGAAAGCCGAGTTCGGAGCACATTCCCATTGTATAATCCACGCCGCGGTATTGTCAAAATTATTGCTATTAATTATAACGAATAAGGGATCTGTTCATCTTTTTTGTCTGCGCGCTCGAAAATACCGGAGTTCCCCGGTGTAACAATAAGTTATGAGGTCACAGTTGTTAATTAAGAAATTAACTTCTAATTTGAATAAAGATTATACCTTCAACATTGGATTTAATCACGATTTCCATTCTACCTAACTGAGCATTAGTTCCAGTTGGATGTTAATCCTTAAAATACCGGATGCTTATTTGCGGCGAAAAATAAACATCTTAAATTGATATTAAAATCAGCTGGATATTTAAATGAGTTCGCCGCGTTCCAAATTTAATCATTTTGATTAAACCGAAAAATCTATCTGCATAGTTTTAAAATAGTCCTTTTTTAGGAGGTCTGGCGGCGCATACCAACGTCAAACAATGATTTCCAAGCGAATATACAAAAATATGCAGGAAATGCAAAACTGTCAACCGAAATTAAAAACTATTGTAGGTGGAATGCGAAACGAGTAAATCAGTTTAAATACTTTGAAACAGAGTTAATTGTCTGCCGCGGGAGCTAGGGTAGAGGACACATCTAAAAGGGGGGGCGTTGGCGAGACTTCCACGGCGACAGAGTTGGGAATGCCGCATAGCAGCCGTGTGAAAATTTCCATCATTTATCGAAAGTAATTACGTATTATTCTTGCAACTTTCGAAATGTACGTCGCTCCTCCATCAATACGGTTATTATGAGTGGGTGTATTAACAGAATTGTTATTGTCAGTAAGATTGATTCATTAAGTTTTATTAGCCTTCTGATAAACAGTTCTATTGTTAAAAAGAGGCTGGTGCCTCCCTCAGTCTATTCACGAAATTATTAAGTAGAATAGGGGAAATAATATTACTTTATCAAATTTTAGAGGCCCGTCGTCTCTACTCTCTATAGAAATGGTGAAGAGCATTTCCATTTACAGTTTAATAACGTATTGATTTCGTAACCTCCACACAACAATACCCCCCTATCAGCATATTTATACGTTAACTACGTCGCTTCCAATTACAAATTGAAAAGAACCTATAGACGAAAATCTGTACAACAGACGATACAATTAGACGGAAGAACATATGGTAATTTTGATTGATAGATTGCTACTCCGATATAGGAGCAAATAAAGCATCTGCGAATGCTGTCGACCTACTACACGAGAGAATTTTGAGTTTGAGTTGACAACGGCGGCGTTACTGTGACACGGATATGACCATATAAACGTCAACAGCATATCATTGCTCATTAGAAGTAGCAAGATTCATAGCTGGAGCATGAAATAAATTAATGTTATTAGGAGGGAAATATAGTAGTAGCCTAGCTAACCGCAGTCGATTATTGATTTTTCCAGCTATTTATTATAGTGATTGGACAAAATTAGGTTTGTTCTGATTTTCGAGACGAAAAATTTCGGTTTGACGTATTAAACGCTAAAATCAAAGCATCCCCCAGCTTGAACTTTAACCTAATCTAACAAAATTAATTTCCCCGAATCTGCTTAAACAAGTATTTTCCGTAAAGTAAGCATTCGAATAATTTCCACATCTTGCCGAAATATAAGAGACGGAAAGTAGTGATGATGCTCGTGTTTTAGCATTTCGCAGATTGTTATGCCGCTGTTAATTGCTTGATGTTGATGTTAGCCGTCTGGCAGTGCTCGCCGCCCCTTAATCCTATCGAAAATTTCAACTGGCTTTATTATAATCGAAATGCAAGGTACGAGGTGTAATACGGTGAATGCTAAACCGCGGCATTCCGCGCCGGTTGTCGCATCATTTAGAATTTTACGAAGAGAATTAATTTCAGAAAAATGCTACCCACTACAGTGGCACTAATACACGATTAAAATGCAATTTCGATTAAGCGCGGTATCCGTGCTGTTTTTGTTGTTATTTTGTAGTTTACGCCACGCAATATAAACGTGTAAATGTTGTTAATACCGGACAAATCGATTGTTTTCGCTTATTTGCCCGCGTTTAATATTTATTTAACGTTTAATTATAACGTAACTATATCCGACACCGTACAGGGGTCGCGCTATAAATTTTTTATACAGCTTTCACAAATCAAATATGTGAGCGTATTATGCGGATGACTTTTTCCTTCTTTATTCCTCCTTACGAGGGAAAGAATGTATACATGATGAGTTCTACGTCCTTCTGATCGCGAAAATGATTGATGATACGCCGCTGTATGTCTGCCTACTTCGTTGAGACGTAGTCCGTAACGGACATTGGCATACAAGCTGACGAGTATCTGGGGCGGGCACAGATTAAAGCATTATTACATTAGGGGAATTCCCTGGCTCGATACTGCTCTCTCTCCATTCCGCTTTGCCCGTTACTGTACTACTTGTGTGTTTGTAGCGGTATCAAATTGCATTTTTCCCAACACCGATCCGCGCGCGCCGAGAACCTGCTCCTTTAAAATTTATTGGAAACGGTACAGATTCACTCGCATCCTCCTCAACTTAAGGCCATATACGAGAACTTAATTATGTGGAAATATTACGTAATTTGTATTTAAGATAAGAGACAGGCGGATATTGCGAAATATATTGTACCTAACAGATAAGTAGCCGGTGGTGTATTATATTGCACTCGATTTTTTCGCAAGAATATCTCGGGGATTCTTATTTATCGAATGTCTCGGCGAAATTTAGTCAATTGTTAGAAAAATATGATTGATTCATGTTTACACCCATCCCCGTGCAACGTAATCGATATCGGTTGTCGAGGAAATAGCAGGTTTAAATGAAATAAAAAAAAAAATCCATTTTTCCCTTTTGTAATCAACTGTATTTTTTAATGCTGTATGTGAAATACTGCGTTCTGAAAGTAACCTCCTCATTTAACTAATGAAGGAATCATTAAAAAAACGGATCCGACTTTCACAGTAAATGGCCGAGAGTTGGGAATGCTTTTAAAAAGGTGGCAAGACGGTTTAAATGCAAGTACTTACACGAGAAACCTGTATAAGCGCGACGAACCTCGGCTTTTGTAAATTAATTTTTAATTGAATGTAAGTTAGATCCGACGAAAAATGAAACGAATATTTTACTACCTAGTTTCCACTTCATACGTACATATATCTAACTTGGCAGTTTATTGATTAATTACAGTTGTATTGTACATTTATTTTCATTAAATTGAGGGGGCCTTTTATGAAATTGCACCTCTTGTTTCGGCATTGTTCAGAATACATTCTTTTTTTATATCCAACAATATAATGAGGATTGATTATGTACCTGCCTTTGTAGGCGAACTCCGTGTTTATGTGCGTGTGTGTGTGTGCTAGCAGATAGCAATTTCGGTTTTTGTTATTACAATTAAGAATATAAAAACAATAGCATGTATCAAAATTCAATACAGGCAAATCATATTTCCCTCACAAAAATGATACGTCATCCTTTTTAATTTTAATGGCTGTCATCTCAATAAATAACCTGAACCGTCCTCAACACTCGAAGATTAAATCCTACTACCTCCATCTCATACCTTGGCGCCGTTAATATACAGTGTGGAACCTAGATTCGCAAACTGACGTAATTTTGACGTTAGATTGTCATTTTTTCGTCATACAAGGAAATTGATCATTCAAATTACGTCATAATTACGTCAATATAGCCGTAAAATCCGAGCTGCGACCGCTACACCCGTTATAATCGATAATAAATAATATCTCCCCACCCCCTCTATACTGTATTAAAATTACATCTAATCGATGTCGATAACTGTTTTGCATAAAGTCAATTTAAAACGTAGGCCGCTACGCGAATTAGATTTTCTTTATGATGCTAAACACATCTCAGGGGCGTATTACGGAATATTTTTGAGCAACTTACCGACAACGTGCAGATATCCAAATTGGGTTTTGACCGTGACGGTGTTGATCTGGCACATGTATCTGCCTTTGTCCTCCTCCTGAACGTTGCTAATATGCAGGAACCACGTCCTGTGCTTGTCGTGGGTGACACTAATTCGCGGATTGCGCGTAATCACGTGATTGTGCACCGTTAATAGCGCGGATTGTTCGAAATGCATCCAAGCCACCTGCAATAAAAAAAAAATGGAGATTATAACATATTTATAACCATCAAAAATTATCATGTACGTCACCCCTTTTAAATAGCATTGCTACGTGTTGCAGATAACCACTGCATACGTTACAGTATCAGTGACATTCCGGGCATGTCACAGGCGCACAAAAAAAAGAGTCCGACTTGGGATTCGGTCGCGTTATTTTTTTTTAATTGCGTTGCATTGCGGGATTATTCCAGGTTAACATCTCCACATTACTCCGCCGTTTATCTCGGCGAGAATTGAGGAAAATAAAGCGACTACAAACAGTGTAGCAAACAAATTAATTCCCGACTTCCTCGATTTTACGCGAATATCCATAAACATGGTATATTTCATCAAAAAAGTAGTTACAAACTAAGACGTAGATAAAATTTCCGGGGAAACAGAGAGAGGGGGTGCGACTAGCGCATCCCGACAAAAGGGGGGAGTCGTTTGAAATTTAACACACTCTAATACCCCAACGACATATGACAACAAATAAACCAAGCTATAAAACTTAGGGAAGTTAAAATATAATTGTGCAGCAATAACCGGGATCCTATTAAAAAGTTTATGGATGATATTTCATTCTATCCGGAAAGTTTTTCGGGGGAGAGAGAGGGCGTCACATTATTTATACATATAGGGCGTAAAACTGGTAGGAATTAAATATAATGCGTCTCATTTGCAAAACATCCTCCGTTCTCCTTAGAATGGCAAAAAAATAGCGCTTCAATCCGGAAAGACATCAAGTAGAAACCTTTTCTCCGCTGTAAAAACATCGAGCAATTTCTTTCAACGCACAGAACGGCAGCAGATGTATTAAAAAAGTAATGTCAGATCAAACCAGCATGGGTAAAGAAAATTGAGTGGTGAAAAAGTTCTAAGGAAGCGAATGTCGCCGACTGTTCCCCATTTCGGTACAACATACATTTCTATATAAAAAGATTCGAATCTGATATCTATGAAACGAATCAATCATTCGCTTTATTGCATCTGCCTACCTCGCATTATAATACTCACCTTGTATATTGAAAGTATCCGAAATATTTGATATATAATTCGGATGTTCGGATGAGTAAAGTGTCTCCGAAAGCATTCCACTCGAAACGCTCGGATACGTCCCTAAACGTACAGGACGATGATACGAGTCGATAAGCCATTCGTAGTTTAGAAGATAGACCGCACATTTCATGGCTTAAAGCGACTTTTCACCATTCCAACACGGGATCTATGTATGTGTGCAATACAGTATACGGGGGAAGGACTATATTTACAAGTTGATCTTCTGGCTTGAGGAGCAGAACCTGAGAACGTTCAATGTCTATTTGATATCTTTATTGTGGGATTCCACGGCTAACAGTACGAATTCCTTTAGAGACTCTCGTGAAACATTTGCTAATTTACGCCGGATCTAACCTTCTAAAGCTCTACCCTTAAATAATATACGAGGATGCGATGAAAAGTTCGCTCAATTTGCAAATCTCTGCAGGCATTTTCGTTCTATGTATGTAGATATTCGGAGAAATCACAATAAAGCTGACCAAAAATTAGAACCACGATCTAAAGGGAGGTTCGCATCGTAAACTTTCTCCGTATGGAAAATACGAACTCGCACTTTAAATTGACTTACATTGTAATCTGTACGACATATTTAAGCAGCTCTGTTACATTGAAGAAATATTTAAAAGCTGTTTTATCCTGTACAAAACTTTTCCTATATTTCCCGAGCGAAATGCATGCCGTGTGAAACTTACCGGTTTAAAGACTAATTTAATATTAACTTCTCCTTTTTCTTTTTACTACAGATTTTAGTTTATTTAAAAAAGAAGGAGGAACGGGAAGGAAACGGAGCGAATTTTAATAATTACATTTAATAACGGATGTAACGAGAAAAGTTTCATCACCTTCCGGTAGGCCCCACCGTTTACCCCATTTTCCGCCCCTTATTTGGAAGATTAAATCGTCCCCGAAACTGAAATGGAATAAAAGACCTTTAAACTATAAAAAAACATTAAACAAACGCGGCTCCTTTTTTACACAAGTTTAGTAAGTGGAGGCGTCAATAAAGTTGTGAAGTAGACCTCAGGGACGCCTGTCATTCGAATAAATCCGGCAATAAACTCACGACTATTTCGGCAAAATGTTATATACATATATATATAAAATATAACCCCATTTTAAGGTCTTAATTCAGTTATTTATCTTCTATTCCTTCATCTTTTCCGCGCGCCGCGATTTTATTTTGATATATCGATCATTTTATTGTTATAAATTATTACGAATTTTCTACGATTCACTCCCTTTATTTGAGAGATCACCACCAATTTAGAATTTAGAAACACATCGATCCACGGGAAAAGCTCGCTGTCTGCCCTTCGATAACTTGGAGTAGATGACCCTAAAATTGGCTACGCTACCTAAATTATAGTCTTATAAAAATAAAAATTCCATTAAAGTTTTTGTCAGTTAAAATTTTCCTGATATGATAAACGTCCGGCGATTTTAATTTATGTTCCACTGAAAAGAGGAATGAAGACAGTTCATTTACCAAACGAGATATAGCTGTTATATTGGTGTGATGCCGTTTAAAAAATTACACACTCCGTTTCGGAATTAGATCGATTTTTTTTATGAAATCAGGCTGGAATGTTAGAAATAATGTTGGTGCTAAAGGTGAGGCTTGAAGCACCCCCC
>SMLS01032501.1:0-13284 GCA_004785975.1 Popillia japonica | reverse complement strand
TTTTTTTTGAGAACATATGAACATTTTATAAATGGAATGCATAAAGAATATCATAAAACAAACACTCCTGTAATACACCTAAACTTACATGCATGTTGTTGGTTAGGTGTTGAGGTTACGGGGCGTTTATTACGGGGTGTTTATTTTGGGTTAAGGGCGATCGTAGTATAAGAATTACAGAACAAAACAAGAACTATATTAATACTAAAGTAGCGGAAATCAGATATGTCATTCTCTTTGCAAGATTGCAGTATCGAAACAGAAGAGCACGTGGCAAAAGTTGTAAAAACAAATAAACAACGACAAGATAAAGGCAAAGATATGAACCGGAATGGAAGAAAAATAGAGCTGCTATAGCTAGAGCTTGGGGAAAAGCTTATATTACATATAAGAGATTAGAAGTAGAAGCAAAAGTTCCTAAAGTAGGAGTCCTGTGTAAAGAAAATTGTAGACTTAAATGTGGTGAACATTTCAGTGCATTACAGAGACAGAAGATCTTCACCGGTTTTTACAAATTAGATGTAAATGCCAAATAACCGTAACCTTCTGACTCAGAAGGTTCTGAGTTACCGTGACCTTCTGACGCCCCTCACCTACCAGAAGGTTTTCGCCTCTAGCGTGGTTTACACGTCGAGTTACCGTGACCTTCTGGTACCCACCCAGTTTACATCTTTTGCTCCTGAAGAAGCCGCATACATTAGTGGCGAAACGTCGAGTTTATTATATATCTTGTGCATTTTATTTTTATTTTGTGCTGTATATATTTTACTAATCATGACACGGTCAACACCCGGAAACCCTCATTATAGAGACTCGGGCCGTGGAAGCCTTCGATATCATTATTCCTATTTATCAATTTTAACTAATATTCTAGTATCAGTGCATAATATATTTTATCTCCACTGATATACATACACAAGACCCTCTTTGCTTTTCAAGAAACACTTATTCTGTTTACAAAAGCTGATAAGAAATTTTATGACAAATATTTCACTGGTTGCGGACAGGCTCAAGGGTATTTTATTACGTTGCAAATATGATCTCCCAGTGGTTAACCGACAGTCAAGAAACATTGCATTAATGTAATTCCGGTGCTTTAAGTGTTAAGTCAGTTATTTTGCTATAACTTGCTAGAAGTTTAGCGGTGACGAAGCAGTCCTTTATGTACTTGTGGCACGAACGTGTTTCCAAAAGTGGGGCTATTGAAATAGCGTTCTGTTTACTAAGAATTTTGAATTTGAATTCGGGTGTTACAATGAACAACGATTCAGTGATTTGGAGTGACAACTGTCTCGGCCAAAATAAAAGTAGAATATTTCTCACAACCTGCCCCTTTCTTGTCAACTCTGGGTTATTTGAAAGTATAACGCATAAATTTCTTGTCGTGGGCCACAGTTTCTTAAAATATGATCGAGAATTTGCACAAATAGCAAAAAGGAAAAGTGTCTCGCAGTGCATGGTCTTCAACGATCAGCCAGAGATGACAACGACGTAGAACCGTAGAAATCGACAAACATACTGACAAGAGGAGCAACAGTAGAGGACCTAAAGAATTTGAATATTAAATGATCAATTGCTGGATCTTAAATGGTCAATTGTTTGATCTTAAATGATCATCTGTTTAAAAGTAAATGCGTTTTTTTCCTTTTTATTTTTCTTAGAATGAAGAGCGTGAGGCCACGCAGGACGGTGGTGTTTACATTTTGGTATGTCTGCCGTCATTATTGGACTTGACTGCACTACGGAGACTCCTCGTGTTTACGGTACTATAGCGATCTACAAATGACTCATCGGCAATAGCCAAGCATCACCCTAGGAGTACTGTGATATATTTTGTAATATACGAACCAGTTTAGTTTTTATTTTTGGATTGTCACATTTGACAATAAAGTGTATGAGGTGGTGAAATAGTTGGTTTTATTTAATAAAACAACACGTTTACATCCCCGTCGCTATATCCACACCTTGACGAAGTTGCTTGAGGTTAGCTTTTGCAGCGTATAATGGCGCGTGTGTGTATTAAGGATAGAGGAAGCTACGCCGACGGTAGCATCGCTACCAGCAGGGTCGGACAGGTTTCTATTGAAGTGCTAGACTAAGATGGATACACCACCTCCTGACCTGGCTATCGTGTCGTGGCTAAGGGTCTTCCACCACGTTCAAACAACGCCGGACGGAGCATGTCATCTGTCCGACATAGCAAGGGCCTAGCAAGTACAGATACACAAAAAGTACGGAAACCAAAGTAAGGAAAGCTCGTCCCACGACACTCCTTCCTGGTTTAGGACAACCCGGTGGCTTGGATGATCCGATGAGGAAATGCCTGAGTGGAGCAGGCGTTAAGTACCTGCGCTACCTTAAACAAGGACTAAACCCTGAGGAAGCCAGGGCAAAAGTGGACCAGCACAAGCAAGAAAGGCAGAAGGCCCCCTCTGCAACTACTGGAACGAGCCAAGGTAAACAGAGCAGTGAGCATATCTCACCAAACCAAGCGCCACAGCTCAAGAAGACAGGAACCAAACCCTTCTCTACTACCTACAGTGCAGCAGGGAAGGTTTGGTAAGCCACCAGCTCTGCTACAGCTGCCAAAATCATGAAGATAGGCATATTGCCAGAGGAGTACACCCTAGTGATGTTAGACGCTGACCTATCGTCTTCGTTAGAGGAAGCTCCAGTGGAGGCGATGGTGAAGGGTCTGCAGTTTGCCGGTATACATTTGTGTCAAGGAACGGTGCTGGTTAACTATGAGACCGAGCAAACGGTCAACTGGCTTAACCAAATAGCAAACGGTTTTTCTTCGTGGGAAGGATCGAAACTGGTGACGGGGAAAGGAGGCGACCTCCCTGAATCCCACGTCATGACAGCGTTCTTCCGTAGCAACAAGGGCCAAACAGCGGGTAGAGTGCTCAAACTAGTTGAGACGCAGAAGTCCAGACAGATTACTGGAAAGTGATGAACACCAAGGATGAAGGTCATGGACAATTTCTCACCATTGGTATTGGCCCCAAGTCATGTGAGGCGATATTGGCTAAGGGACGCACCGTACATTACATTACGACATGGGAGAATCCCGTGTCAGGACTCAAGAAAGGCAAAAAAAGCCAGAAATAAAGGAGACTGTCTCTGTAGCTCTGGTGGAACAACTGGAGATCAGCGAGCAAACCTCGCCGGTCTCTCAAAGTACATTGGGCGGCCTCAATCTTGATGACATCGCCATCAGATCCGGTTCAGAAGGACGAGATACACCAACACAGGAGTTTGTAGAGGCACGTAGCCTTTCCATTCCAGTAAGTATCTTCACCAAGCTGGTTTCACTTAACTTGCAGCATGCGAGAGGAGCAGCTGTAACTGCAAGAACATTCGCCAGGCATAACCTGGGACTGGTATTGATACAGGAACCCTGGATCAATCAAGGGCATATCAAAAGTCTGCCGTGTAAAAACTCACAGGTAGTATGGGATCACCAGCAGGAACATCCTAGGGCCTGCATACTAATTAGAAGTGACATTACACGTGTGTGTGTTTCAGAATTTATGACTCGGGATCTGACAACAGTCATGGTACACTTCGACATCGGGGGCAGTAGCCGAGCCATTGTAATTACCTCTGCACATGTCGCCGACAACGGGACCACATCACCGCCATCAGAAGTACGAGAATTAGTGAGGTATTGCAGCAGGAAAAACCTGCTGTTGATAATAGGATGTCATGCCAACGCACACCAAGTCATGTGGGGAAGCACCAACATCAATGAATAAGTCCCTTAGAATTTTTTACTAGCTTGTATTCTCCAAATCCCTAATGTGGGCAGCGAACTAACATTTGTTACGAGGGTGAGGCTGGAAGTACTAGGTTTAACATTTAACACTTTTATTCTAAGTAATTTAGTCAAGAACTGGAAGGTTTCAACTGAACCCTCCCTGTCAGACCACAGGATAATAGAGTTCACGTTAGAGGGATTTGACTCCTCAACCTCCTACGACAGGAACTCTAGAAAAACAAACTGAGATCTCTACAAAAGCTGAGACAACCTGAACCAGCCAAATACAGGCGAGAGAACACATCACCTTAAGTTGGAACAGGACGTGAAGTATTTTAGCGGAGCTATAGCTATGCTTAACAGAGTAAAAGTCGACGGAGATTGGCAGAAATACCGGGAAAAGCTGACTACATACAATAAGTAGATTAGGAAGACCAAAAGGCAACATTTTAGGAGGTTTTTTGAAAATATCACTTCCACTCCAATGGCAGCAAGACTTCACAAAACCATGGGTAAAACTAAAACAACATGCGTGATGGCCTTGAAGAAACTAGATGGCAGCTACATAGAAGGAGAAACGGAGAAGGTTCACCTGCTCCTTGAAACACGCTTTCTTGGTATCAAGGAAACAGATCCGGAAGCAATAATAGCAAATTCCAGAACACCCAAATAGGAAGACTGGGAGCTTGCCAGAAGGATATTTACGGGAAAGCGCATGGAGTGGGCCATAAACACCCTCCAACTTTATAAATCACCGGGAGCGGATGAGATTTTCCTCATACTCATGCAGAAGAACATCTTCTGAATCTAGCAAGAAGCAGTCTGGTGCTAGGATACATACCCGAAACCGGAATCCTAATGTTCTTGCTAACGTGAATTTCGTAAAAGCATCTACTAACACCAGGAGTTCCCAGGCCTGCTCCTTGCAAAAGGCCTGAAATGCTCGATATGAACACTGTCGAAAGGTATCGCCACCCTTTTAATAGGATTAAATAGCCCGTACTCTCCTTTTCCAAATGCACATCCCAAGCACGCTGATACGTACTTGCGTACGAAGCGCCCTATCTTGGGAAACCAATATTCACGCTTAAGTAAACATCTCTGATACCCTAAATGGCCTGCGTCGTCGTGGTACTTGCGTAACAAATTAAATTTTGCCACGGAAGGTACATAAAGTCTATTGCCGAGAAGGGTACGCCTATATAGCCGGGCGCCAATTGCCTTGAAAGTTGCTTGTATATTTGCCTTGAAATTTGCTTGTATATATTTTTCAGCGGTACGTTCTTCCAACATTATCATAATGCGCTTCGCCTTCTCATCTTGTAACTAGACGGCTAAAAACCAATCTGCCTCAGATATGTTTACCATGTTAACCGCTATAGGATTGCGGCATAGACATGCCGTTTCTTTTCACCAGGAGGATACTGAATTTCCATGTCGTATTCTTGTAGTACTAGCCGCAATAACGTTATTTGTGTATGTTTTGTGTTAATGAACACTCTACACTTATATAACTGTATTATTTATTGCTTGTAACTATGACCTATTTTATTACCATCAAACATGAGACCTAATATGTATCATCTGACAAACTGACGTTTTGTTGTTCTCAGTATGTCGGTAAGTTCTGGCTGGTCCTGGCATATAATAGATAGGCATAATAGATGACGCGGCATATATTATATCTATTTAATAATTGTGATTTACTTTACAGCCACCAGCGTGCGATTCCTGGCACAAGGTCGCGCTTTCTCATAGTTGCCCTTACCGCTGAACAATCAGTGATCACTTTAAAATGCACACCTATAAGGTGTACACGAAAACGCTTGTGTTTGGGAAACCAAAATGTGATTTACTTTCAAGTAGTCTGTTTTTCTATTGTCAAGTTGAGTTTTTGATAGTTGTCATTCATTCATTGTACTTTGTGTAATTTTTACTAATACACTGAGCTATTATTGTGTTAAGTGGTGTTTATTGTATAAAATCTTAGCACTCGTACATCGTCTCTAATCTTCACCAAACAAATAACAGCAAGCTATACGGCCTTACAACCCGTGGTAGGTGATACGGTGAATTGGTATAGTCGACATAAGTAACAAAGAAATTTACCAAATCGGCAACATATATTGACCCCTCGAGGCGAATATTAAGCGACAACTCATTATCAGGGAAGTTGACGCCAGATTATGAAATTTAAAGGTTCGCTATGCTAAGATTTTACCGTATCTCGAAAGGTTCAGATTTACAATCTGATATAGAAGGATTGGAGAATGTGTGCTATCAAGATAAGGAACGCATGAGGTTTGAGGAAAATTACTTCCAAATATTGAGTCAACTTCATGAACGTATAGATTCACTAACGTCACAACAACTTGTCGAAAACGCACAGTCACACGATCAACCAAGTAAGAATATTAAGCTTCCTACAACTAAATTGGCAAGTTTATCTGGATCATACGAAGAATGGGTGGTTTTATGGCATGTTTAATTCGCTAATTCATTTGGATAGTTCGATACCAGACATACAGAAATTTCATTATTTAAAATTTTCACTTTCTGGAGCTACATTTTTAAACTCTTTATCTATATCTAAAGAAAATTATTCCATAGCGTGGGAAATGCTTAAATCACGTTATGATAATAGGCGTCTAATAACTCAACAACACCTTAAAGGTATTTTCGACTTGCGGAACATGTCAAAAGAAAATTACTTACAATTGCGCCAAATATTGGACGGAGTACTAAAGCATACGCGGGCTCTCACATCACTTGGCAGGTCTGTAGAACATTCTAATGATTTTTTAATCTACATTATTACACGCAAACTAGATAATCTTACTAATAAGGAATGGGAAGGCATTTTGCCTACCTCGTCTACAACTCCAACTTTCAAAGGAATAACTACATTTTTGGAAAGGCGATGTCAAATGTTAGAAGCATTACACAAAAACCCGCAACAATTCAGTATTCCAAAAACTAGTTCTCGCATCAACTGACACCTAGTCACGTCACGTTCACGAACTCGTTAAGCTTTCTGTAGACAGGCGAACGGCAAGCGCGAAATCAAAGAATTTATGTTTGAACTGTTTAAAACCAGGTCATTGACAGAATGATTGTACAAGCGGTCGGTGTAAAAAGTGTCAAAAAAAGCATCACATATCATACACACATAAAGCAACCAACTGGCAATCAAACCATTGAAAACTCCAATAGCGCAAGTAGTACAGTTAGTAACCACGCAACAGATTCCTACAATTCATCTGAACCGCTACTATCTACAGCTATAGTAATTACCAATGGCATCAAGGGACAATCACATGAATGCAGAGCTTTACTTGATTGCGGCTCTCAATCCAATTTTATCACCAAGTCTTTTACTGATAGTTTAGGAATAAAACAAGAACCATATTCCATTCCTGTCTTGGGAACCAATCAATCCTCAGCACAAATCAAATCAGTATGCATAAAACCAAAATCGGCAATAATTGGCCCACGAGAATATCAAATAACATCTTGTTGGATAGTCAACACTAGAGAAACTACAGGAAAAAGTAAAATATAGCATACTGCCCAGTGAAAATTTATATTTTGAGTATACAAATATTGAAAATTTGATTTATTGAATATAAGATTTTTTAGAAAAAAAGAAATCCAAATTAAATGTCTATATACCTGCTATATATCAGTAGAATGATTTATTATTATTATTTTAATATCCAGATAGTGTTTCCACTTGTTAGGTCAATGATAACACTTGCAATTCTAACAAAAGTCAAATTTATTCCATCTATCTGAATATTAAGATAAGTTAAAAGGTCATAAAAATACATATATTAATTATTATTATTATATAATATTGTTTATGTGCCGAAGAGCATGAACCGGGGCAGTGTCGACGTCTCAAAACTGCTCCAGCCACATGTGTTAACTGTAATGGCGACCATCCCGCCAATTACAAGAGATGTGTGCGTTACCCTAAACCGGGGCGGGTCCGTTCCGACCAGGAGAAGTCCTCGAAAAGAGATCAGACGCACAGTTACTCTCAGGCCGTGACCTCCAATTTGCCAAAAACGGCCCTGCAACAACATCTAGGCAAAAGTCCGGCAAAGACACCGAAATCTCGGCAGAATAGACCACAAACAACCACCGAAAAAAAACGCCAACCCAGAAGCGAGAGGGCATCGAGACGCCAACCTAATCCAACTGTTGGCCGCTCTCCAGGACCTCTTTGCGTATATAGGGAAAATCATCAGGCGATCAATTCCATCATCCCAAGCAAATCTATCCCCAAACATCATGAATATGCCAGGCGCTAGTGTCAACCAAGTGCCTGGACTCCGTATAACGGCCTGGAATGCCTGTGACATTAAGGGGAAAATGGCCGAGCTTTGCCAATTTTTGCTGGACCATGATGTCGATGTGTGTCTGACCGGGGAAACCGGGCCCAGCCCAGGTGATAGAGTTGAGATCGTTAACTATATCATTCACCGGGTGGACCGGCTCACGGGACGTGGCGGAGGCGTCGCTATTATCATTAAGAAGCATCTTAGGCATAGTCCGATCGCGGTTCCTGGCCTGCGTTTCATTGAAGCCATCGAGGCTCAGTTCTCCCTTCGGGGATTGGGGTCAACCAATATTTTTTCTGTTTACGCCCCTCCAGCTCGGGGTTTTGATCATGGGGACTATGATCTACTTTTGTCCACGGATACTCCGGCGCTTGTCGCCGGAGATTTGAATGCCAAACATTGTGGCCCAACGAGCCGACATTCTTTCGCCCCGGCACCGGATATCCTGAATATTGTCATAACCAACATTCCCGCCGCCCCACGGGTTGAGGTTATTTCTGAGCTGTCCTCTGATCATGACCCCCTCCTACTCTCGCTTGCGGGCGACTCCACTCACCGTAAAAACGTCAATTGGTGCCACTTCGAGAGCGGCATCCGCGATCTTTTGCCTGCCCTTGCGGCTGAAATTCCGGACGTAGAATCTCTCGAGGCGGAAACCTCCAAGCTGGCCGGGGGCATCTCCGAATGCCTCAGTGGGGTGACAACTCTTGCAAAGTTACAGGCCCATGACACTCATCTCGAGCCTCTCGAAGATAATTGAGGCTGTCATCCTGAGCAGACTTAACGAAGAACTCCTCGTCCACAATATAATTCAGAACGAGCAATTTGGTTTTCGAGAAAGTCTCTTTATTAATTTCCAGCTGCTCAGGGTAACCGAGGCTGTTCGTGACGCCTTGGAGGAACGCGCGACACTCGGGGCGGTCTTCCTCGATGTCGAAAGAGCCTTTGACACCGTTTGGCATCGCGGGCTCATACATAAGATGATCATTTCAGGCATCAACCTCAACCTCACCAGACTTGTGCAATCTTACCTCTCTGGTCGAACGTTCTCCGTCAAATATGAGGATGCTGTGTTCTATCCCAAGGACTTGGTCGCGCGAGTCTCCCAGGGATCTCACCTTGGGCCCTCACTGTTCCTGATTTACCTATATGATCTTCCACGAACTCCAGAGGTCAGTCTAGCTATCTATGCGGACGATACGGCGGTGTACACGTCCTCAACGTCCGAGGAACGGGTATGCCGCCGTCTGCAAACCCAGATAGATGCGATTCTTCGGTGGGGTCTTGCACGGGGACTCGGGCTCAGCGAGAGAAAGTGTGTCACGGTAAGAAACGCCAAGCGAACGGCCTCCAACTTCGTGGAGGCGAGAGCGGTAGTCGCTCCATTGCTTTGTGGTAGAAGCAGGCTATCTCTTAAGACCAAGAGATTGATTTATATAACCTTCCTTCGGCCGATACTTACGTACGGCGCCCTCGCATGGTCAAGCCGGTCGAAGGTCCACCTGGACAAAGTGGAGGTCCTCCAGAACAGGCTGTTAAGATTAATAACCGGAGCGACTTGGTTTGTTAACAACCAGCAGCTCCGTGTGGACCTGGGTGTACCTCCACTCAAGGGATATATTCGAACGCTAGCTACGGAGGCCCCAGATAGAGCTGCAACATCCGTTAACCCACTCGTCAGCTACCTTACACGATTGGACCCAGACAGGTCTCCCCCCAGGCTTCGTGTCAAAAGAACCCTTGCGCTCAAAGATCGATTGTAAAATATCAAAATTTTTCCGCTTGTTTTTCATGTCTGAATGTCTTTGACTAACAGTGGACGGCGCACGCAGAAGACATGCTGTCGAGTAGTCCAACCAACCTCAACTTTTTAATCAATCCCCTCAGCCCATAGACTGAAAGGGCGTCTAAGAGATAAAAAGGCTTATGGACAACGTCTGGCCTTGTCAGGTGAATAGTATGACCTTTGTTTGTCAGGTAAAATATCGTGCGGCACAGGGGTCACAATTTAGTTGTTCCTTACTTTATTTATTTGCAATCGTTGCACTAGGTCGATATTTAAATAAAAACATTTTGAATTTACCGTGTATCCCTAGTTGGGGGATACATACCGCCATGTGATGAAAGCGTCTGTGTGGCGTGTAGCGACCTCTATCTGTACTGTCCTACCTTATCTATGCTATTATGGTTAGATGATGGTTGTGTTGTCATACTCAGGGCTATGCAACTTAACTTTGACAGCGAGGAACACAATTCGGTTTTTGAAATTACGAAACAGAATTGTGTTCCTCGCTGTTTGCTGACCAATTATATGATGCCATACACTGTTAAAGTTTTTTAATTCTACATTGTAAGTAGTACATTAAATTAATTATAGCTTTGTAAGTGTTATTCATACTTGTAGCATGCTCCTGAGGAAGTTATAAAATTATAACGAAATATTGAGCTTATGAATAAATGAGTTTTATTTCAACTACAGACCGATCACCCTGATACTCGTCTTTAATGTGTAATGTTATATATTCAGGGTTTAGTAACTGTCGTATGGCTTGTTACTTACTCATATACACATGTTACATTTTGTTTTTAGATGTCACGGAGATTCAATCTAAATTTAGAGAAGGATAGAGGAGAAGCTTTGAAATTTTTAGATTCCATTTCTTCTGATGAAACTGTGCCAGAGAGCGAAAATAAAACTATCGAAGATATATTACAAGAATGCGACCATCGAACGGACTCTTATCAAGAAGGCGAAACTGTCTCTGAAAACGAAAGCAGCTCGGATGACGATAGGCCCTTATCCGATTTGCTTTCACGTTGGCGTGTATATACTGGACGAGATAATATTACAAAATGGAAAAAAGTTGGAGTCGCAGAGAGAGCGCGGCCCAAGGGACATGACATTATAAAAGAAATATCAGGACCGAAGGCAGTTGTAAAGCACTTCAAAAATCCGTTAAAAATCTGGAGCTACCTTATTACTCCAGCAATGATTACGCTTATCATGGATTATACCAATATATATACTGCTAAAATTTCAGAACGGTACAGTAGGCAAAGGGACTGCCTACCGACTAATGCTTCAGAAATAAAAGCCCTGTTTGGTTTTTTGTATATAGCAAGTATTCGACGATCAAGTCATCCAAACGTTAGAGAGCTTTGGAATAAAGATGGAACGGGTGTTGAAATATTTACAGCAGTAATGTCAATCAATAAATTTCAGGTTCTACTGAAATGTTTAAGATTTGACAATATAAATACTCGAAAAGACGGGAAAGCTTGATCCATTGTTGTTGATCGATTAGCACCGATCAACAACATTACAAATTTTTCATCAGAGATCAGCGTGAAGGTGAGAGTGTTGGTGAATTTACTACTAACTTTCACTTGCGAATTTAAAGAGAAAGACATTATGATAAGAGCCAGCTTAGTACTTACAATTAGTATTAGTCTATGAATGGAAAGCAATACAAACAAATTAAAGGAAATTACAAGGATCGGACATTCTGAAACAGTAAATATAATTAAATCGAAGACAAACAGTGGTGAGTCACAGCGATCAAATAACAACAAGTGGAGTTACTCTAAGGAACTAAATAATGTTAAAATTGAGTGTACTAGATGTGGTAGTTATTAAAAACAAATGCCCAGCATTTAATAAGATATGTTTCAAGTGCAACTTAAAAAAGCCATTTTTATAAAATGTATCGCACAAAACTGGGTCGCACAAAGGTCAATGAACTCACTGAGACACATTGTAGAGACAGTACAAGTGATAGCAATGATAAAATTGTTTGGATAGTAAATGAAACTAGAATGACGGTAGTTCGGATTTTTAATTTGGTCATTTAATATTTCTTTTTTAATTAATTTTCCATATATTTGATGTTTTATACTATTGGTGTTTATCCCGTCCGTGGTTACCCCCATGACTTGTTACTTGGTTGTTGGTCGATTTCAAATGGATGCCTTATCTACTCGCGGTCGCATACCTGAGAAAATTCCCAGATTTTATCCCTCACGTTGTACGGCCGAGTACTTCTTCTTCACATTATTATTATTATTATGTTTATATCGTGCGTGTACGTTTGAATTTTGAATGATTCACGTTTTTCCAAATTCGATTAGGAACGTGAAATATAACCATAAGATGCTTGAATTGTTGCAGGATGTCGATGTCTACAAAATGTTAAAGAATGAACCACTACCTACGAAAGAAAGTCTAATCAGTTTGTTAAAGATTTAAAGAACCTTGGGTATATTGATGAACAAACCTCACCTATCGTAGCTCTGCTCCCCCTCGTATATATGGTCTAGTTAAAACTCACAAAACAGGTAACCCTTGACACCCCATTATCAGTTGTGTCAGAAGCCACAGTAAATATATTGCCAAATTTTTTGCTCATATTTTAGAGGTATCTTTTTCACCCTTAAACACTTTCAGAGTTAGAGACACCTTTGAATTTGCCAGTAAAATCAATAACGCTAATATAGATAAAAACTACAGCCTCGTCTCCTTTGATATAATCAGTTTGTTTACCAACATTCCCACTGATTTGGCAGTTTCCATTTTTGAACAGCATTGGGAATATGTGGAGCCCAATACGCTCATACCTAAAAATAAATTCATTCAGATTCTAAAATGAATTTTCGATAGTGTTTATTTCTACTATGGCAAAAATGTTGGGTCGAAGCAGTTGCAACATCCGTATACCTTATTAACCGATCCCCAGCATCTAAAACAAAATTGACTCCAGAAGAAATTTGGAATGGCAAAAAGCCGGATTTAAGCCATCTACGAGTTTTTGGCTGCAAATCAATGGTCCATGTTCCTAGAGAAAAACGCAAAAAGTGGGATCCAAAATCCATTGCGGGGGTAGTGGTGGGTTACTATGAGGATTCCAATACCTATCGCATCTACGATCCGATCGAAGACGTCATATTGAAGAGTCGTGATGTAATCTTCTTAGAAGGCGTTACCAACGATGTGCAGGTAACTTCTGAATATAATAACAGTTCTAACGAGTTTATTATATTCACAGATGATGAACAGAAACTTAAAACAGTTCAAGAAAATTCTCCGAATTTAATCGAAATTGAAAGTTCTGAAATTCAGGATAATTGGGCAACCACCGATGAAGAGTATAAGCCAAAAAAGTCAGCGCAAGATATATCTAG
>SMLS01032496.1:0-14179 GCA_004785975.1 Popillia japonica | reverse complement strand
AAAAAAAAAACGGCCTCTATTAGATCGTTGCCATTAGGCTGTGATTATGTCGTGCGTTTCACTTTCACTGACAACGTTAAATCGGTGTTGGTAAATGCTAAATTAATCTGGGATTTCGCAATCAAGGTAAACATTTATAAACAATGCCGTAAATAATGCGACCTGTGCAACACCTGTATTACGTGATTATTGAATATGCGAGATATATTTACAAAATAATTCCCTCTGATGGTTGTAAACGCGAAACTCTGCGGGGGAGATTTTGGTGTAATACCTACCCAATAATAGGTGATGCTAATTTTGTCGAGATCTCCGTAATTAAGCTTTAATGGGATCTGCAACGGGGATGGTGATATAATATACTAGCTATTCGACAATAGATGGCGGTAAACTCGATATAATGGCGTATTTATATAAATTAATTAATTACATATTTATTGATCTTCAACCCAAATTATTTGTATAAAAATTGCTCCAAATCTCACCCTTCCAATTAGAGGAGCTATTAATCCTCCATCCTTTGTGTCGGCAGACACCTTCGGTAATCCTGAAGTGATCTGGATGCGACGGCACTGTTGGTCGTCAATCTCTTTCACACCCCCTATCATACGCCGGAAACATCCCTTATAATCGCGTCTTTTCCCGATATCACACCTCGCTAATGAGCTTCCGATCAAGTTAAATCGGCAGCGCAGATATATATGTTTTAGATATTCTTTATTTTCACCTTTAATATACTTACGGTCTCGGGGGCGTGTAAGGTGATTATAGGCGATACCCCCGGGTTAAACTTACAAAGGAGACCGCTACATCCGAACGAATTACTTTGACAAATACTTACCGCAAAGGTTTTGACAACTGAAAGTGTTCAAATACCGTAAATCCCCCGTATTTATTATAGCTTTACCTCATTGTGTGTTAGTTTGTGTTATAAACACGCTAACTCGCATAATAACAAAAATATATCTTCATTACTTATTTATTTTAATTTAATTTCGTCGCAATTCCCTGTATGTATGTATGTATTAAATGCGTTGCAAATTTCCTTCCACACAGATATACGTAGGTACACAACAACAAGGAATTACAGAGTATTAAGTCTTAATAATAGGACATCGACGGGATCACGTTGGGGATGTTATCATGAGCTTGAAAGCGAAGCTCAATATTAAATGCTTGACGAACCGAAAACGCAACAAAGCTCCCAGATATAGCGCATTAGATTCATTATGTGGAGGTGTTGGTCTGTGCAAGATTCTGGGATCTTCGCAGGTGTGACCCTCGCGATATTTCCACCTTCACCCCAACATCATAATAACCTCTGCGACATTATAGAAGGAGATTTTTTTCCTGAATTTAATTCGTTAAATGTTAACTATCACCGTATCGCACGAATCTAGAGCCCTAAACGTGCACATCGTGTTTTATCTGGTTAACAAGTTTAAAATCTATTAGGTAAGATTTTTCCTAAATGAACCCCTTGATATTGCAACGCTTAAAAATCAATATACTACAACAGCTAAGCACCGGTTATTTGCTAGAGTATTCTTAAAATACCGTCGATAATACGGGCACCTATAAAGATAATCAGGATATTAAATAAGGGTTACTTCCCTATTACATGTTATAATTGACCCAGAGGGTGAATTTTACGATATTAAAATTACTACTACTCGATGTCAGAATTAATTTCCAAAGTGTAACGCAACAATTTCCCTAAATTAAATAGCCTCCGATAAAAATTCGTTGTGAATGTCGAAACTTTAAATTGTTAAGGTAAAACAGGATGTGCAGTCCTTAAACATTCAAGAGCCGAAGGGAATAAGAGGTTCTTTTGATATTTTCCTATATAATCGTACAATATTTGCTTTTTAGTTTAAAACTCGGAGGTACATTTCTTCCAGACTATACGAGAGCTATTTACAGTTAGGATTCGATTAAAACAAATAGGCACAATTTCTATACTGAAATTTCACGGTTATCTGTGTAACAGCTCTCCTTTTTCGTAACGTTCGGATACCTGTCAGAATAGATTTGTACGACATTCTATTTCAAGGATTATTGCATCGGAAGTATCCAAAAGGATCAGGGCGGGTCAAATCATTTAAAGCGATCAGACAAAAACATCAAAACATAAAGAGCTATTAAGATACTTACAAATATACCTCCTCGCCGTATACACAAGCTGCTGCGAAGAATGTGTGTATAACAAGAAACGGCTATCGTACAAACGTGTAATCTGCTTAGAGATATTAGAGGCGATCTGTTGTGACTGGCCAGTGGAGAGGAAAAACATTGGTAATCCTCATATTCCGCACTTATACCACATGTGGGCGCTATTGCCATGCCGCATTCGTTTTTAATCTTACCTATTTGAGCAAGTTTTAAATCTCATTCAGATCACGCAAGTTTCTCGGCAACTGTGTAACGATGAATAGAATTTCTACTTGAACGTTATACCGACGAAAGTTTGGTAAAATTATATAATTGAAGCAAAGATCGTTTATGCCCCTTTCTAATTTTGTTCTATACTGTTCCGTAGCATAACTCGTGAAATAATTCAGAAAAATGAAATTTCGAAAAAGGATATTCTAATTGCGTTCTCTACACTAACAAGCTATTTTGCAAAGAGTTTCCGTACGAAGTTCATTAATCATTTTCGTAGTTCTTTTATAAACGAAAGTGGCCAGACAAATTCATTTTTTTCTCAAATTTTAGAACATTATAGAACACATTTAGAAGAATCTCGAACAACTGTCTAAACCGCAATTTTTACAAAATGTAACTGAAGGAAGAGGAAGAACAAATTTAGAACAACTTTCAAAATCTTCTTTTTAAAAAATACAGAAGAAGGGGAAGGAGCGTTAGCAAATCCTAGTTGTTCTAAATTATTTTGTGAAGATACAAGACTAAAATAATATAGAACAAAATTAGAAAATTTCACAAAAACTTTCAAATTTAGAACTACGAAACATGGTCGGCGAAATTCTTGTTTATTTTTTAAATTATTTTACGAAATATCTGTGATAAAATATCGGAACAATATAGTAGAACAAACTTAGAATAATCTCGAACAACTATCTAAAGCTCAATTTTTACAAAATGTAATTGCGGGAAGACGAAGGGGTTGGTGGGTTAGCTAAGCTAAAGTTTCGAAAATGTGGGCCAAATTAGGCTCTTCTCAATTATTTTACAAAGTATGCATCATAAAATTTTGAAAGAATATAGAACAAATGTAGAACAACTTTCAAAATCTTCTTTTTAAAAAATACAGAAAAAGGAGAGGGGGCGTTAACAAATCTTAGTTGTTCTAAATTATTTTGTGAAGATACAGGACTAAAATAATATAGAACAAAATTAGAACATCTCACAAAAACTTTCAAATTTAGAACTGCAAAAAATGGTGGGCGACCTTCTTGTTTATTTTTTTAATTATTTTACGAAGTATCTGTGATACAATTTCGAAACAATCTAGTAGAACAAACTTAGAATAATCTCGAACTACTATATAAAGCTCAATTTTTTCAAAATATAATTGAGGGAAGAGGAAGGGGTTGGTGCGTTAGCTAAGCTAATATTTCGAAAATATGGGCCAAATTACGCTCTTCTCAATTATTTTACAAAGTATGCATGATAAAATTTTGAAAGAATATAGAACAAATGTAGAACAACTTTCAAAATCTCCTATTTTGTTCTTCTACATTATTTTGCACTGCACTGCAAATGATAGGAAGCCATTAAGCAAAATATTTTCAAACAAAAAATTTGAATTTGAGGAAATATAGAAAACTTTATTGTATAATTGAATTTATAATCGTCGCACTTGCAAATTGTGTGGCTTCAATGATGAGTTTTTGAAGTTGATAATTGTTCTTTTCTTTTCTTCGTGCTTATTTTTCTAGCACGATCAGTTTTTTGGGGTTTTCGAAATAGCCACCTTCCCCTACACACATTTTCACGTCAATAAACGCTCTTAACATTGAAAAACTTATTTTTAATGGAGATCCCTGTCAATAAATACGTTGAGCTTTGGAGGAATTGTTATACATATGGCGGCTTCAGTCAGGGAAGAAAAAAAAAGAATTGATTATATTATATAACATTTATAATCTATACTTTTTATAACTTTGTACATATTAGATTCTAAGCTTCAATGTTATTACGATTTGATTTTTAATTTTTTTTGTTTAATTTACTTTTATAGACAATGATGTATGTATTTGATTTTATTTTAATAAGCTCATATTTATATTGCACATTTAAATAGAGATCCATACTTACTAAAATTGATGTTCCCTTACATAATATTAATCATTACATTATAATTATTATATTAACACAGATTCACAAAGCGTCCACATTTATATTGCGATAACTTCCACTGCCACCTCTTTAAAACGTAGTTCCCATACATAAAACCATGTCACTTATTTAATACGAACCAGGAAAAGGTCATAATAATTTCTCGGAATAGAGTGGAATTGGTCCTCTAGAAGTTGGAGCTTGAGGAATTAAAAACGGGCTTATAAAATGGTGTAGATCTCTGTCCCTTGCATAGGATGAATTTGACGGATTGTTGATATAATCCGCTTCGGGAGCACCATTACTCTCGTGCAATTTCCTCATATGTTTCTTCAAATCGAAATTACGACAAAAGCCTTTTCCGCAAACTTGACACGTGAACGGTTTCTTATCATTGTGAGTGTGCATATGGAATGTTAGGTTGTAGATTTGATGAAAAGCTTTCGAACAAACGCTGCACTTATAAGCTTTCTCACCGCTGTGCGTTAATTTGTGATTCTTATAATTCCCTTTCTGATGGAATCCTTTACCGCAATATTCGCAAACGAACGGCTTATACCCCGCGTGTATCCTAGCGTGGGTATTTAACGTCGAAGACCTGTTAAATGCTTTTCCGCATGTGTGACATTTATGCGGTTTTTCGGAGGTGTGAATTATTTTATGTCTACATAAGGTGGATGCTTGCCGAAAACCTTTTCCGCATATTTTACAAACGAAAGGTCTAGCTCCTGTGTGAACAGGCATGTGACGTGTTAAATTGTAGTGTGCGTTGAAAACCTTTCCACATTCACCACATTCAAAGCTTTTCTGCTTGGTGGAGCTAGTCGGTGTATTCAGAGTACTCTTCGAATCGATTCCTTGCCCCATTGTACGCTTCATGTGACAAGACTTATTGTAGTGTTCAGGCAGTGGAGCTGTAGAATTGACTACGGAAATTCCCGTTGGACCGCTTCCCGTCGTTCCACCCTCAGAAGATACCGAATACACAGAAACCGACGTGGTGGCGACGCACATCAACTGACTCGGATAATAAACTAAAGGATATTGATGTATGAGTTCCGACGGTGAACGCAAAACATTCGGCACGTACTTCTTAAACGCCGATTCTAATTGCGAAGGGTAGTTTATGTTTTTCGACGCGGTGCTAACCAGCTCCAGATCTGACAGATTCTTTTTCGGTGATTTCTTATCCGGCTCCATTATCTTTGCTATCGAGAAATTCAAGGTTCTCGACGATGAACTCGACTTGTTCAACGTCGAGTTATCCGTTATGATATTCGTTGAAGTCTCCGACATTTTTCTTTCCTATTTATTGTTATTACAGATCCTCTTGAATCGTTAAATTCGTTTCTACATATCTGGAAAGAAAGAGACAATATTATATAACAGGAAAAGATTTTGTTTAGTTTGGAAAAATCGTAATATTTTAATTAATTTATGATAAAGATTGAAAGCAGCAAGACTGATCGTCATCTAAACGAAAAACATAACTGTACTTATACAAAAAAAACCGTATAAGGCACATATCCTAATCTACATTTAGTTGGTAGAAACAATTAAAAGCGGAACTTCTACCAAAATGGAAGCATTTTACAACTAATTGCTAAAAAGAATGATTTCTCTTTCAGCAGCGGCCAGATCGTTCAGGTTCCAAACACCTCCCTTTCCTCCGACTTATTGATCTATTGCGATTATTTACTTCAATTAGTTCCTTCCAAATTCGTTGTCCTTAACGAATCCTGGAATTAATCTAAATGACATGGCTTTGACTTCCTCGAAGTGGTAGTATTACCTTGCCTAGAAAATGAAACCTTAGTCGGCGTAAGCATATTCTTTTTGTCTTTTTAAGCGAAAGAACAGTTAAAAGGTCCTGATCAATGAGCTTCTTATTTTTATGTGGCGAGAAGTTTATAAATGTTGTTGTTTGAGTGTCTGCGACTGTTGTTTCCCAAGTGAAAAGGCGCCATTTCTTCTATTACTGGATTCCTTCTCTAAAAATTTCAACTTCTCAAGTAATGGAAACGTTTTATGCTTCATTGCCAAAACGAATTAAATTTTGCAGACTAGAAACAATAAGTTTGTTTGTTAATCAAGTAGCTTCTTATTTCTACTCTATTTGGCATCTAGATATTGGTACAGATCTATGATTCCCCATGGAAAATCGGTGAGGATAAGACTTTTAAAAGATTGGTATTTGAAACGTGGACTCAAACTCCTGCCGCTGTAGGTATCCCTTTACTATGCAAGATGAACATTTTCAAATTTTCAGAACTCCATTCTTCCCAGCTTGGAAATAGCACCCCACATAGATATTCATGACTTGGTAGGCGTCTAAGAAGAGATTTTCTAGAAACTTCAGGAGTAGGTTCACAATATATCATTTTTGTTTTAAGCCACGAGGATTTCCCCAAAAACCAATCAACAACCAATCAACAAATCTATTTTGGCTATAGACTATAGCCAAATAGAAACTATTTGCGGGCATTTTAAAATTTTGCAGATTATAGTAGGGCGAAGCGTTAATTAGAACGAAAATAGAATGTAAATGAAGAATGAAGATCTAAAAACCTACCGTGGCCGACTAATTTTTATTTTTGACTTTACAAACAAAAGAAAAATCACTAGTGGCAATTCCGGTAGTATCAATATTTAATTAAATCATTGCTAAATTAATTTTACTTAGCAATTTTCAGGCAGATGGCCATAAAGTAGTTTCCTGTCAAATTAGAACCAAAATAGAATCAAATTACGAACGTTTTCAGTATTTAGCCTGAATTTATGGCTCAATTACTGTACCGACGAAAAAATATTGACGAACGACATTCTAATAAGCAAATAATTAATTCAACAACGAGGAGACTTAATATTTATATCTAACGGCGCAGTTATTTTCCAAAATTGACAATAATATTAATCAAAGCTTTGGTCTCAATGTCCCCAGGAAAAATCTAAATTCGATTTTTTTATGATTAGGAAAATTTATCATCAGGGCCAAGTCAAAGATTGGTTTTCTAGCAAGATGGAGCAAATTAGAACCAAAATAGAATCGAATGAGGAATGTTTTCAGTATTTCGCCTGAAATAATTTAGAATTATTGTTTACCAAAGCTTTGGACTGTGTCAAAGGAAGGAAAAATATCACAAAACTAGTTTTTTGATGATGGAAAATTTATCATCAGAGACAAGACCAGCACCCATAGACTGTACATTGATTATCATCAAAATTTAAGGTATTTGTTGCTTGCACAAAACGATGATTAGGAAAATTTATGAAAGTGGGCCAAGGCAAACATTGATTTTCCAGCAAAATGGATACCAGCACCCAGTAGTTCAAGGCTTTCTGACAGAAATGTTTGCCGGAAAATGGATTGGAGGGATCAATCAAAATCTCTAGCATCAAAATCGCTCGAATCGAATTTATAAGCATCGACCACTAACAGACTGGACATTAATCATCCTGAAGGAGGAGAAAGGGAGAAGGGGAAATCATGTAGAAGATTCATTTTAATTTCCTCTGGTGTGGAATTCCTAAAAGACATTTGTTGTTTTTACAAAATGACTTTTTCGATCATTTGAAAAATTGATCATTGGAGACAAGATTAAGATCAATTTTCTAGCAAGATGGAGCACCTGTACATACTTCAAAATTTTCTGAATTAAATCCTTTCTGGGGAATGCGTTGGACGGTCTCCTGAAAAGTCTTAACGCCAAGTTTTCCTCACTTGATGTCGTGAGATTTATTTTATGCTACTTGTCAATTAATACAGTTACATATGGCCTCCAATACTCATTCCAATCAACACTAACACACCACCACCATTGTATTGTGAGACATTACCCGAAGTAATATAGGGATGGTGTTTCTCATTCAAGCCAAATCAAGACACGCTTCTTATATGAATGTATAGTGAATCTTGACTAATCACTAGATAAATATCATCCTGAGTTGTTATTATCCAAATTGAGATGCTTCTCTGCCCATATTCCACGGCCTGTTCGATTATGCTCTGCGGTAAGTGGAACGGATATCATTGTCCTTCGATATGCATACGACCCATGTCATAAAATAGTATCTTATTATTTGCGCAGAATTAATCTTCTAGTAACAGCAGGAAACTGATTTTAAAGCATTCAAAGTTTTATTTCTATGCCAAAATTCTACGAGGTAAATAATTATCATTTGGTGTTTTTGAAGCTGGTCGGCCTTGCACTAGTCTTCTTCTAACTTGCCGTTTCTTTAAAAAATTCCAAATGAGCGAAGATTCTGCAAACGTATGATTTGGCTAAAATTGGTGTACGAGGTCCGAATATCACTCACAGGACACCAAACACTTCAATAATTGCCAACGCGTTTCAACAGTAATGCCGTCATTATCAAGGCGATAATAAAACTAGTGTAATATTGTGTGTTGATTATTAGTGTGGCAATAAAAAAATTATCATAAAGACACAACAGGGTAGAGTGGGGAACTCACATAGAAACTGGATTTTAACTTTATTTTTTTCTGTCTAACAGAAGAAGGATGAAAAATCTTTTCATATTTTTTGGATTGGGTAGTTCCATTTGCCAAGATAATTCTCCTAACTTGCCATGCGCAAAAATTTACCATTGGAAGCAAGACAAAGATTGGTTTTCTGTCTGGACGGAGCACCAGTACACAATTCTACATTTTCAGAATTAAATGATTGTTGGGAAATTGATTGGTTGCACTCTGAAAATCTCCTAACTTAAGTTTATGAAGATTAACCACTCAGAGATGTTACAAGGATTATCCTGAGGGAGGGGGTGGTGGACGTTAGAAGTCATATTCAAATTCGATGAAAACAAAGAAGTACCAAACGGTACTACGTAAACCACAATCAGAAGAATAAAAAAATGTATATTTTCCATACTTCATACCACATTTTATAGTTTTAGAACTTACTTTACCATTTCGTATCCGGCATCTACAGTTTGTTAGCCCAGTATTGGGTTACGTCCAATGTCTTCACTAGAAACACCGTTTGGTGGGACCTCTCTTAGTGGGCAGTGGGAGAAGGGTTCATCTAGAGCGTAATTTCGGAATCGGCCCCTAGATTTGAGTCTGCTTGGCCCATACTCTTGGCCAAAGATTGACGGCCGAACATCAAAGGTTTGTTTCAGCTTGTCGGTAAGTTCATGGGATTTTCTGCGTGCCTCGGGTCTTGAGAAGCTTTTCTATAGGATGCATGTTTCATTCAAGTTAATGCTGAAACACAGAGCTTGAGCAAAGGTTCTGACCACGCTAGGCTTGACACCTCGTTTGCTATTAATCACTTTCCTAGTTAGGGAATTTCGTGCTTCTACTTTTTTTTCGTGTTTTTCGCAAAGATATTTGTGACCCAATGTTCAGTCCATCGCGACACCAAGGCGGAATCCTTTTTGTAATAAGTGGACATTATATTTAGGGCGGCTTCTAGTTCCTCCTCGATGCCCTCAAACGTTTTGCCTTTAACTGTTACTGCCAAGTCCTCAGCATATGCAAGGGCTTTAGTATTATCTGGACTTCGGTGATCGTTTGTGCATATGTCAAAGAAAATTGGAGCCAGCACGCTCCCATGCGTCAGCCCATTCTTCCAATTTCGCCAACGGTTCTTTTTATCTTTGAGCGTTACGAAAAACTGTCTGTGTTGGTGCAGAGATTCAATTATCTTTAGTAATGGGACTAGTTAACACGATGAATTTATCCAGAAGATAGGGGAAGTAAACTTGGTAATTTTCAAAAGTCCAATACTTCGTCTGATAAAACAATATTGGTTGCTAATTGCTCTATGGAGTCATTTTCGCCTAGATAGATCTTGAGAGCTTTACAACATGTAGCAATTCCTTAGTCTTTCCCTTGCACTTCTTACTAGCATGATAATTATTTCATTGCCTTTGATTCCAAAGCTGTTTTGTAAGTACCGTGGTTTAAAGGCTGCCTAACTGGAGGTAAAAATTTTTAATTTGTGTAGTAATAAATTGAAGATGATGAAGATTAACCACGCAGAGATGTTACAACGATTCTTCTGAGAGAGGGGATGGTGGACTAGAGAAGTCATCTTGAGAGAAGTACCAAACGGGACTACGTAAACGTGGCCAACCTTGTCCTAGTCTTCCCGTTTCTTAAAAAAAAATCAATTGACTTAAGATTCTCCAAACGTAGGATTTGGGTAAAATTGGTGTTGGCCAAAAGTTAAGTTCGCTGCTCTTGATTTTATTACTCAGTCGATAAAGATGCATGTCGAATTTCACCCTGCTAACGGTCTGCCAATCTTCTCAATGATGATACTGCCATTCCTTTCTTAAGTGTTTGTTGTTGGGACTTCAAGCTAACAACATTCTGCAATAAATACTGTTGGTGTTTTAGCGACAAACATGACACCCTGTTTCGGTTTGACCTCGCTTCATCCAGCAGTACAATAATGGAAAGCATGCAATATAAATTTTGTGGTTTGCCAAGGCTTCTCGGTTTTCTCTAACAGATTTACCAGAAGAAGGACGAAAACTAATTCGAGATTTTTGGGCTTGACTAGTTTAAAATATTTGTAGATATAAATTAGGGAAACATCAACAATTTCCTGTATAGCAAAGAGATTATTAGCATGGTAGCGTCGGTGAAGTAACGTTTACAAGTTCTTGTGTGGGATTAACATGTTGATGATTTGGGGGAAAATTACAAATCCGACCCGATGTGTTATTATTATCGTCGCGGAGGCGAGAAACGATTTGCGCTTCGATCCGCTGCGACCGGCATGCTTGCCAACTTACAAATAAAAATCCTCGTGTAGTGTGTGTATGCGCTTTGACATCGGTTATCAAGCAGGCGTCCTTTAACAATGACATCAGCAGATCACGTTCAAAACCAGATAACTCTCAGTCTGTTAATTGTGTGTGATTAGCCGTGCGTCCCTTTTTCACCCCCGCTGACACTCACCCCTTGGTCTGAAGCATCGACACCCTTTACGGCAAAGCCCCTCCTTGATCCAGACTCAACCCCGAAAACGTATTATTGCTAGATGTTCTATTAACTGATCGAAATATCTTCAACTCGTCGATAATAATAGGCATTGTCAGTTATTATAGCGATTAAATGGGGGTGTTAACAAATTGATTTTTCCCCGGTTACGGTTTTCCATGTTTATTTATATGGATTACAAATTAATTGTAATGTGAAATGAGACATATCCGCGTATACACTACAAAGAAATACATTCTGAGTAATAATAGAAGGTGATGTCGGAAATATGATTCTTTCAATTCAACGAGGGCACGTGGAAGGATGTGACTATATACCATACCTTACCAGATTGCATTCACTTCTATTCATTTCATAAAGTTGCACGTGCTGCTTGCACCGCGCCAACAGACATCGCACGCATTTTTTTCGCTTTATTTTAAATTGCGGGATTCGAGACATCTGAATGTAGTCTACATACACTGCGGTTCAAGATTAATCACCGCAGACGCATTCAAGATTCAATATTCAAATCTGTATTGCGTCTACAATGAAAACTTCAAGCCGCATAATCTAGTTCTAAAATCTAAATTTAATGCGAACGTCATTTCTAGCGGTTAATCGGTTTGCCGAGGCGCATCGTACGCAGCCATCGCTATATACACCACCCCATCGACCAATTTGTAATTTAAATATTGGATAACTGTTTGTCAGAAGAATATTATTACCGGCTCCCCAATCTTAAACATAAGTGTTTGTTTAAATCCGAGTTTGTTATTATGGAATTCGATGTAACTCGTCCCCGCTCGGCAGAACCTTTTAATAAAGTCGGTCCCCCGCCGCCGTCTCCCCGCCAGTTCGCTACTTGCAGCCCCCTCTGGATAAAAACACAATGAAAGAGGTGAAGGTTACATCTGTCCCCGCGTTTCCGACATTCTTTTGTTATGCGGGGGCCACGAGCCCGGGCACAATAAAGTTATTCGATCTTAAGGAACAACTTCCGCTTTATTCTTATCATCAAGATCGTATTGCGACATCTGGACAATATTATAATTAGCTTTAACTGCCTTAAAAGAAGTGTGCTGTAATATTTTAGTTGTATGTGTCTGCGCGAAAAATATTCGTATCTAACCGTTATATTACCCCAAACGCTGGGGATTATATCGGCAGGGTTAGTGATCGCAAATCCCAACAGTTTCAATTGACTAAACCCCCGAGACTAGTAGTTGCCTGGTTCCGCCTCCTAGGCGCGGCTGTAATTATTTCTGTCAAATATTTACCATGCATTTACCTTTTAACTACCCTTAAAAGGGATATACATATGTACTAGAGGGGTAAATAGATACATGCAGTCGTACAAGTATACAAGCCGATTTTAGTTTTATTTTTTTAATTGTTGTGAATTGTTTTAAAATGCTGGCACCTCCGCCAAAATTTCACGTAAAAATGTCAATAAAAATTGTAAACTCACCTGATTTAAGTTTACTCTATTGTTCCTAATTTTTAATTTTATAACGGAAGCACTCCCTAGGCGTCAATAAGAAAACATATAACTCTTGAAGTGATACCTCTTCTATTCGTTTGCAAACACATATTCATGGTTGGCTATTATTGAACCTCACGCGAGCCAGTCTTGCCTACCGGCAAAGCTCCGATAATATATTCCATGTCCAACAGTTCATCGCAAGATGGCCATCGTAAGCTCACATTTATCTTGTAGATAGACGACTGACAGCAATGTTCAGCTAGCTGGCCCGTGTTCACGCCATCTAACCATATGTCTTAGTTTGCATATTAAATAGCAGGGATTTATCAATAGGCTTGCATAGATATAAGACCTTTAAAAATGAGTTTCGTAGATATAAAACGTAGTTAGATGAATCATAACATTACAAACCGAATTTTGTTTTTCCGAAAGATTTTTATAATAGGATTCTATTCTCGTCGAACTATCGATACATCCAATCTATCAAGGCAGGTGAAACATGCAATCGATAGGACTAAAATAGTGTCTCGTGAGTTTATTACGACACAAATTACAAATTTTTACCTCCAGTTGGGCAGCCTTTAAACCACGGCACTTGCAAAACAGTAAGAAGTGTCAGGGAATAAGGAATTGCTACATGTTGTAAAGCTCTCAAGATCTATCCAGGCGAAAATGACTCCATAGAGCTATTAGCAACCAATATTGTTCTATCAGACGAAGTCTTGGACTTTTGTAAATTCCCAAGTTTACTTCCCCTATGTTCTGGATAAATTCATCGTGTTAACTAGTCCCACTACTAAAGATAATTGAATCTCTGCATTAACACAGACAGTTTTTTGTAACGCTCAAAGATAAAAAGAACCGTTGGCGAAATTGGAAGAATGGGCTGACGCATGGGAGCGTGCTGGCTCCAATTTTCTTTAACATATGCACAAACGATCACCGAAGTCCAGATAATACTAAAGCCCTTGCATTATGCTGAGGACTTGGCAGTAACAGTTAAAGGCAAAACGTTTGAGGGCATCGAGGAGGAACTAGAAACCGCCCTAAATATAATGTCAACTTATTACAAAAAGGATTCCGCCTTGGTGTCGCGATGGACTGAACATTGGGCTACAAATATCTTTGGGAAAAACACGAAAAAAAAGTAGAAGCACGAAATTCTCTAACTAGGAAGGTGATTAATAGCAAACGGGGTGCCAAACCTAGCGTGGCCAGAACCTTTGCTCAAGCTCTGTGTTTCAGCATTAACTTGAATGAAACGTGCATCCTATAGTAAAGCTTCTCAACACCCGAAGCACGCAGAAAATCCCATGAACATACCGACAAGCTGAAACAAACCTTTGATGTTCGGCCGTCAATCTTTGGCCAAGAGTACGAGCCAAGCAGACTCAAATCTAGGGGCCGATTCCGAAACTACGCTCTAGATGAACCCT